>PVIA01007645.1:0-80880 GCA_004024845.1 Tonatia bakeri | reverse complement strand
ATTTTTTTCTTAATTACCTGCCAATATCTAATATTAGAGAAATTTTACACAAAACCCAGACTCTGACTACTCGTTAAGGAAAAAACTAAAAAATGAAGGATCCTTCAACACTGGCCCTATACCCTGACATGCCAATCTGCAGGAGCTAAGTGGAATTTGTCAACCAGCCTCCCCCCGTTCCCCATTATTTTAACCCCAGACCCATAGTTCGCCATCTCCATTACTGGCTTAGGTTCTGTAGGTATTGTAGTTTGAGACCCGATGTCTGTACCAAGTTCATTAAGAAAATGAAAAACAGATGATCAAATGAACGGTATTTATTTAGTTCTAAAATATATTGTCTAAACTTTTGCTTTAGGAAGCATTAAAATAAATTTGTAAGGAGAGAGGGAGAAAACATTCAAATCAATAAGACTCAGCATAACATTTTAAATTTATTGATAACCCTAGCTTCTTTTTTTTAGAGATAGGCACCTCTAAAGTATGATTTAAAACCCTTTCTTAGTACAAAACAAAAACATGTATCTTCCCATTTAAGTACTTTCCTTGAACTCTTGCTTACAATTCAAACGCAAAGATAAAAAAAACAAAATACCTGGAGACTAGAATTACAAAGAACATTTTGAAAAATCTAAAATTACAAACTTGCCTTGGAATTGAGAATCAGAGTTTTTATTTCCCATTTTCTCATTCATTCCAGTCTGAATGTCATGGCCATACACATAATACATCTTAATTCTAAAATTATGCTGAAGTCAGGTCCTAATCGGCCATTAGCCTATTTAACCATTTAAAATATAAGTAAAAGAAACCTTAAAATATGCCTTAAAAATTAAGAACTAAGATTTAAGTTTCCTCTGTACTAACTTTCTAACAGGTGGGCCACATCTGGGCAAAACTAGTGTGAATGATCTGAGATGCAGCCCTACTCACAAGCTAACGAAGTAGCTTGCCATAGACACTGGTAGAAGACACGAGACTCAGGAGTCACAAACAAAGAGCAGTTTATTACAACAGTAACATAAGCCAAAGCACCAACATTTTTGCACTGGTTCCCAGAATCCCAGTTCCCATTAAAACAAGGTGAAAAAGGCCAGGTGCCACCAGCACAGGCAATGGGCTGTGTAACATGCAAAGAAACCTACACTTAGGGAACCCTAATCTTTTAGGAGGAGCAATAAGCATGCCTGCCTTTTACTCCAGAAGGAGACATTTAGCTTTATTGTACTGGACCATACAAACGCCTGCTCTTTGCTCTGACGGAAGACACTATCTGCTAAGGCTGTTCCTTATACATGCATCCTTTAAAAACAGAAACAAAGGGCAGTCGGTCTGAGGGCAGGATGTGCAAAACAGAGAGAGACCCATGGAAAATCGTCTCCCTCAACCAGATACTGTTCCTAACATAATTAAATGAGGAGTCTAACACTACGATCTATTTAAAACATTAATTTCATAGACCCCTTGACCTGGATCAATTATTTAATTAGCATTTCATTTCGAATCAACTAGTTCCTCTATAAAGTAAACATTAAAAATGAATTCCACTTTTCAAGTTACTCTGTATTTTAAAAGGACGTGGTAAAATATTTGCAATATTAAAATTTAAAAACTTGAAGTAGTCTACTAGAAACCAGTAATTACTGTGTTTGCTTTAACTAACTTCAAATGTTTTAAACCTGTTAACGTTAGCAATGGAAACTGTCAAAAGTCTCATACAGTTAAAGAAAAAAAGCACAAAGAGAATAGTAACTTCAACATTTCCAGCTGTTGTCTACAAAATACAACAAAATCCTACACCCCCCGAAAAAAATCACTTTGTTCAATTTCTCTTTACCCTTTACCGTCTCAAAATAAAATCTTCGAAAGATAAAGACAACAGAACGCCGTCTTTTAATCCCTTTGTCCACAGCGGAGAGAGCTGGGTTCTCATTAAGATAAAGAACCCGAATCATGAAAGACAGAAAACAGACAGCAACTGATCTGCAATCAATCATCAAAGTCACCATCACTTCATCTTTATCCCTCTCTCCCCTCCCCTAACATACACACACTCACACGCGCGCGCGCACACACAAAGTGGGTACAGATGGGATGATTAGGATCATATGCACCTGGACAAAGCTTTGGGGAGGCAGAGGGCTGCCCTTAACTCGATGCAGTTGGTAAAGAACCTGAGATGCACACAACAGCAGACTTCGCCAGTGATTTTTCAAAAGTGCGGGTCGCACGGGCAACCCAGCCTTGGAGGAGACTGCTGCGGGGCAGGAGCAGCAGCAGCTGGGCGGCCAAGTCCACAGCGCCGGTGGAAGTTGCTCACGGGCCCTCCGTGTCACCGCCGCCAACACAGACCCTCTTCTTCGCCCCTCCCCCGCCGTGCACCCCTGGCGGCGGCGGCGACATGACAGCGGGTCGCGCAGCACAAGGGCGCGGGACTCCCCGACGCCCTCCCCCGGCTCCCCAACGCCCGCCTCTCACCTTGGGTAGCGAACGGCGAGGAGCCGCTGACCGGCGAGCCAGGGCCCGGGAGCGGCGGCGGGGTCTCGGCCGAGCCCAGCACCGGCGCGGGCAGCATGAGGTAGCGCTGCGGCGCGGGCAGGCAGCGCTGGCAGAAGGAGTGCAGGCAGGGCAGCAGCTTGGGCGCCCGGCTCTGAATGTTCTGGTGGCACACGGCGCAAGTGTCCAACAGGTTGAGCCGGGCCGCCTCGCCTCCGCGCTCCGAGTCAGGGCCCTGCCGACTCTCGGCCTCGTTCTCCCCGCTCGGCGCCGCCAAAGGTCCCCCGGGGGCCGCCGCCGAAACCGCCGCGGCCGCCGTCGCCGCCTTCTCCACAGCCACCTCCATTGTCCTGCCCCCGCCGCCGCCGCCGAAGGGGGAGCGCAGTCTCCGCCCGCCGCCGCCCCCGACGACCTCCTCCTCCTCCTCCTCACTGGCGGCTGGGGTGACCCGCGGGAGAGGGAGGGAGGGCGGGCGGAGGAAGCCTCCTCAGGCACCGGGGATCCGCCTCCCGGGTAGCGCGGCCGGAAAAAGGGGATCTGTCAGCGGGGACCGTTCCGCGCACTAGGGAGGCTGCGCTCCGACCGCTTCGCCAATCGCCGCGGCGCTCGTCGAATCCGCCCAACCCACCCGAGCCTCCCCGCTTTTTCTCTGGGGCCCCGGCCCATCTCGGTCCCCGCCCCCGCTCCCGCCCCCGCTCTCTCTCCCAGCAACTGAGACAACGACGGGGAGCGCACCGCCCAATAGCCGCCGCGCCTGGACAGGGGGCGGGGCCTGCCGAAGCCCGCGAGGCCCCGAGGGCCGCGGCGGGAGGCTGATAGGTGGGAGGGCGCTTGCTCAGCCCCGCCCCTCAGAACTACTAGAACCGCGGCCTCTGATTGGGCCTTTGTGTGCGAGTAGCTCCTCTGAAAAGATTAAGGGTTCATTTGTTAATCACGGACCACCTAATTTGATCCGCCAGTGTTGGCTCCTCCTACAGGGCGGAGCTTACTGCATCTATGCGTTAATTAAGTAACTACTTCCAAAACTCTGGTTTTACTACTGGAGACGGAATCCTGTAGGAGTGAGTATACTTTGTCAAGGGATGACAAAGTGGAGATAGTGAAGAGAGAGCAAGGAAAGAGTATTAAAAGTGGAAAATGTGGGAAAAAAGATGTAGAAACAGCATGGATGTTGCCACCTGAACGTACTCAACTCTGTGAGTAATGATGGAGCGTGAAAAATAAAGGGAAGTTTCCCTTGTAAGTCGGAGATTTTGGAAGAATTTCGCCAATGAAAAAGAAATTAATTTTTCAAGTCAATGATTTAATTTTTGAGTAAAAATGATTCATTTTCCAAAGAATTAATATACAAGGATTGTTTGCAACGTTATTGCATAAATATGACATCATTATAAGACAAAAATACATCAATACTTACATCCAAATAATTCATGAATTCAATATTCTGTTTTTATTTTCCACCCCCTCCTCCTACATACACACACACTTACATCAGAAGTGACACACATTTTCACTAAAAAAATGGTTGAACTTTTAAAGAGCTTGAAGAATAGAATTGGGGTGGGGAAAACAAAGCTTTTGTATATACACAGGGCTGTTTAAAAGTTGTATGGAGGTGGTATTTTCAAGGACAAGTGAAGTGGTGCTGGACCTTTGAGGAGAGTGAGGTGGGGTCACAAAAGACTTTGTTAAAATTGAAATGATTTTGGAAGAAGAAATGGCAATAGCGGAGAGCAAACTCTAGGCATGCAGCACTCCCCCAAAACACTACTTTCTCCAATGATTCCTCTCCTACCAGCCTCTTTTCCATCAGGTCATCAAATACAGTCTCCATAAGCCTCCAGAGCAAGTTCTTAATGATATCCAAGGGCTAGTGATTTTATATGGTAGTAATTTTTTAAGTGTTAGTTTGCATAAGAATCACCTGGCAAGCTTGCTTAAAAGCTCCTTCTTTGGGCCCATCCTCCTAATTACTTCTAGCGGCATCTCAGGATTGTAATCTGGGTGCTCTACAGAGAAACAGAGGCCTGTCCCAAATCTCTTACCTGTCCCCACTGGGATTTCATCCCTATACACCTCTCAAACTGAAGCTCCTATTCCCGTACTTTAATTTTAATGCCTCCTGCTCTGCACATACGTTTTCCTTTGTTTCGGAATGCCCTTACTTCAAAATTTAGACTTAACCTGTCGTCCCCTGAAACCATCACAGACTAAGTTCATCACCTCTTTTCCAGTACTCATTCTGTACCCTGTCTTTGTGTAGCTTCACCTTGAAAATCTTAGTGTACTATAAAATAAAAACCTGTATTACAAAGAAATGATTTTAATATAATGATTTCTAAAGACAGGTGTCCCTTATTCCCTCTGATGATGGTGGTAGAAAAGGGAAGAACAGGTGAATCGGGGAAGCTTATACTGAGGGAGTTCCATGCAATTTGACATAACCCAATAGTTTAGTTTCTCAATCATGATGGATAATCAGTTTTAGATTAATCAGTTATAGATCAGTTCTATATTCTTAAACTTCCTAGTCTCGTGCAATTAAAACAATCATACATTCAAATGGAAATGGCTTTTGAGTTTTTTAAGTGCAGAAAATGAATTAATTGTTCTAGGTGTTGTAGTCATGTGATTTTAAAAAAAATCTAGGTTATCGTCCTCCCAAGTGTATTGCAAAAATATTTTAGAGATCCACACTACCAATAGATTATTTTTCCTTAATTATAGCTCTCAGTCTATCCCTCTCTCTTGCTCTATAAGTTCTATGGCTTCCTACTGCATCCAAGGCTTTCCACAACTTCATTTCTATCTGATCTTCCTGTCTGATTATCACTGCTTTTCCATATCCATTCTAAGTTTCAGCCTAATTGGATGGCTTGCCATTTTCTAAACTGTACCCCCATTGCCTCTAACATCACCTCTGAGAGTGGAGATAAGAGTTGTCTGTGCTGGAATAGAAGGGAGTCTGTGAGGAAAGCAAGAGCATTAGATGCTGGTGCAAATTTCTTGTGCCTACCTCTTAAGTGGTAGTAACGGGTAGAAATTCTAGAGGTTTTAGGGAAGTTTAACCAAATCATCTTTGAGCAGACCTCTGAAAGGTTATGATACTTATCTAGTCAAGGATGGTTCGAGATAACCTCTTTATCCTGAGACAAGTAAAAAACTAGAAAAATTCCCTGGCAGGTCAAATGAGGAAACACACAATTGGTTGAACAAATAACCAGAATGGCCAAGCAATTAACAGTCAGCTAATAAATCACAAGACTTTATCCTCCCCCAAATGAAGATGCCGGAGAGCAGATGGCTTAAATCACTGAAGTCAAAGAGATAGATAACAAAAGCCAATTAGATCCAGACTAATCCAAGATGGAGGAAAAACTGACCAGAGAACAACCCCAAAGCTCATTATATCATCATATAATTAAAATTAGCACCACAGGTAGAAGGGGACCCACACTACCAATACATTATTCTTCCTTAATTACAGCTCTCAGTTGGCAGAGGGGGACCAACACCACCATGGCACTTCCAGAATGGACCATATTAGGAATAAGAATGCCTCTCCCAATCCGACAGCAGAGTCACAATTTGGCACCACAAAGCTTGGATACAACTCTCACCACCTCCCTGGAAACACGTCAGATCCCAAGAACTAACTGACCACATGCCATGCTATTCAGTTGAGTTGGCCAACATCTACTCTGACCTGTATTTTTTGCTTCTTTCACAGCGGTGCTTGTGCCCTGGTCTCTTTTTCTTTCTTTACCTGAATAAAACTTGCTTCGTTCTCACTCTGACTCATCCTTACAATTTTTCCTGGGACCATCAAACGCCCGAAGGTCACCTGACACACAAAAGGTCCTGGACCATACCAGGGCAGGGCCACCACCCAATCACCTATAGTTTTAGAGGAACAAGGAAAATACCACTGTATCTTCAGTAGTGGCTGAGAGGCCTGGTTGACTTGTGGCCTCATTGCTAGGACAAGAAGGATGTATGTGCAGGAACCAAAGACTGTCAGATTATTTCAAATGTTTCCACCGAGTTGCCAGCGGTTGAGAACCAGTGAAAACAAGGCACATTCTGTGTAGGCCACCATGAACTCAGGATGCTCAAGGACCCAGGGTCTCTCCCACCGTGGAGACCAGGACTAAAGCCATGTTTAGCGCATGTGCAGTAGAGCACTGACAGGATGATGCAATCCCTCAAGCATGCGCAGTACAGGTTAACAACTTGTGCTTATCTGAAAGGTAATGCGACCCTCTCAGAGCATGCGCAGTAGACCAATGTAAACAACCTGTTCCTATCAGAGCTGGTGTAAACAACACGTGCCTATTGGGACCGAGTAAACTAACGTGTGCTTATTGAGACTGAGAAGAATATGTTTACGAGAAACTGTGCAAAACAACACAACCTTGCAACCAAGAGGAGCGTGAAAGGAGGAGCAATGGCCCGGATTGCTGAGACAGCTGAGAGGGAGAGAGTGATGCCACCCTGCTCCGTTCAGCTTTCCTCTAGCTGACTCTGAAGCAGCACAGACTTTTGCAAGATGCTAACCAGCTGCTTCCCGGACCAGGAGTCTGATCCGGACTCCTGAGATTTGGGTTCGTTATCCCCCAATTCTCTTGTGGGATATTATTGCTGATTGTTTCTGAGTGGTTATTATTGTTATCAGGTTATTGTAGGTTTGGGTTGAATCTGCATTAAGAAAATCTGAGTGAATAGCGTAGTCACCTGTGTTGACTCACTATCATTCCTTGGTGCCAGCACTACCAGTAGGGTGAGTAGCAATATAGGTGGCCTGGCGCTTTCGGTTCCTAAGGCCCAGGTCAGACGACCTGAACAGGGGTTCAGGGAGGACTTACAGGAAAGACTATGTCACAGCACATTTGCTCATGACATCCACTTTCGCCATGGCGGGATCTGGTGGGATCACTGGGGAGAGGGGCGGAACTGGAAACGGTGCAGGAGAGCCCAAGCCCCAGAATGGGGGAGGGGTCACAGGAAACACAGCCACAGTGCAGAACAGGATAGATTTCCCCACCTCCGGTAAGAACAAACACGGTAAGAATAAGCATGGCTCATGATACAGCAGTATAAAGGTTGCACATAGTTTGCATAGGCTGGGGAGGTCACAGCGACTGTGTACCATGGAGGTTAACAAGGCGGCCCAGGAGGGGCTGACCTGCCAGTCTAGACCATGGGATTGGCTAGAAAACAGGACGCTTCCTGAGCAAACGAAATTGGGGGGCCGGATATTTAAACTGGAGGCAGGCAAAGTGTGCCGCCTCTTCTCCTTCCCTTCACTTGCCCAACTGGAGAGCTAGCTCACACCAAAGCCGAGTCCAATGCGCTGGGCTGCACCACGGGGATGAGTGCCTTGGAGGCGGCCTGTGGATGCTGTCGCTCTGCACAGCGCAGAAGGTCCCAGACTGTGCCCTTCTCTGCCTCTGAGATTAGAGCACAGACGTGTGGACCAGACCGCTCGCCAGCCTCAAGGGTGTGAACAGCCTTGGGCTCCGGGCCCCACGGGTGCAGCCCCTGAAGGACTGGTTGCAGTGGTTGGCAGCAGCCGGGACAAGGGAAACGGCAGCAAGCCAATGGCATCGCTGGCCGCGCAAGTGCTACTGTCGGGAGGGAGCCTGAGCTCAGAGGGCTGTCCACATAACAGCAGCTTTGGGGTCCAGAAGGACAGATATGGATGGAGTGGGGTTTCTGCACATTGTCTCTGGTTCTGGGAGTGGCTCGTTTTTTTTCTGTGTTTGGCAGAAGAAATTGGCCCAGAGTTGGGGAGTTCTCCACCCCCAAATTGGGCAATATTTTGATAAAGACCTTTTTCCTTCTCCACCAATCTGTGTTTGGCGGCAGGTGGCTGAATCTTGCTCTGCTCAGTGATGATGGCATTATTAAACTTTGGATCTGCAAATCGTCCCTAGATAGAAGGGAGAATAAATATTGACTGATTAAGGCCTGAAATGATAACTAAAACCAAAATGGAAATAAAAACCTAAAGTAACTTTTAAAATCCTCACCTAAGGATATGCTTACTGATTTTAGAGAAAGAAGAAGAAGGGACGGAGAGAATCGTTAACGTGAGAAAGAAACATGGATTGATTGCACTGACCCAGGACCGAACCTGCAACCTAAGCATGTGCCCTTTGGGTTTGCAGGACATCCCCCAACCACTTGAGCCACACTGGCCAGGGCTAAACCTAAAGTAACTGAGAATATCACTAGATTAAGTTTTCTGCCATCAGGAAGATAAAACGTTTAATTATTTTTATTTTACTTGTTTATTTATATTTTTAAGGTTCTTTTTACTTTTATGATACCTTTTATTTGAGAATTATGTTTAAAATTTTTTTCAACTACAGTTTACATTTAATATTATTTTATATTAGTTTCAGGTGTACAGCATAGCACTGAAATGATAATATAATTTACAAAGTGTTCCCCCTGATATTTTCAATGCCCAACTGGCACCATACAGTTATTCTAAAAAGAAAAAAAAGTGTTTATAGCCTATATATTACTTGGGGGTACACTAAAGGGTTAACTCAGTGAGTTTGGATTACTCAAATCCTGCACCTTCCAAAGAAAGAACTGGCCCTTAACTAAGTCCTGAGAGATGACCTCTGAGCCTTTATCCTACCTGATAAGTGGTTTTTGTATGTGTGGGTCTTTGGGCCACCCTCCATCAGTTCAACCAGATAGTTCATGCTAACAACAGCATGACCTATGACTAATACAGATTTTTTCTATACTAGAGGCCCTGAGTGGCACTTGGGGGGAGGGGGCGGAGCTAGGGTCAGTCACGTGGGTGCTGCATGCCTGTATGACTGAACATCATTTAAAACCCTGGAAACCAGGGCTTGAGTGAATTTCCTTGGTTGGGAACACTTTACACATGTTGTTACACATTGTGGCTGGGAGAATTGTGTTGTCTGTGGGACTCCAGTGGGAGAGGAACTTTGTTCCTGTTTTCCCTATGCATGTTTTCCCTCTGCTGATTCTACTCCATATCTTTTTGCTCTAATAAACTGTAACTGGAAGTAGAGAAAATGTCTGAATCTTGTGAGTCCTTCTAGCAAATCATTGAAACTGTTGGTGGTCTTGGGAATACCCAACACAGAAAGCATGTCACTTCTCCTACTAGATATTAATTCCTTGAGGGGAGTAACCATCCCATCTTCTTTGTATTACCTTAATACCTCCCAAATTTTATGGAAGTCATAAATCTAGAGCTTGCTTTCTGCAGCTTTTGTCTTCTAACCCTCTGCTCCATTCCAAGTATTTGCTTCAATTATAGCTTCCCCCCGCCAAAGAAATTTGGTTCTTCTGAGTTGTCTTTAAAAATAGGAAGGTCCGGGACAGATATTTGCAGGTGATTTTTCTTTTCCCTCACCACCTCCTCTCCTCAGTCATTTTTTCTTTTAGTTAAATAGTGTTTTCAGAACATTACATGAAGAATCAAATAAGTCACGTAAGGACTAGGGACGGATGGGAGAAAAGGCGTAGTTCCCCCTTGCTTGAAGGACAGGAATAATGAAATGGACTGTAAACTAAATATTGACCGATGCGGCTCAGTTCAGCTCACCACCTTTATGGACAGAATGAGTCAGCTGAAGGACTGGGAGCAATACCTGCGCAGTCTGTTCTGGAAATATCTAGGGGCAGAGAAAAGGCCCACAGTTCAATATTCTGCTTGCTCTCTGGAAGTACTTTGTTGGGTTTTCTTATGAGGCTAAGGATTTCAGAGGGGAAAAAGAAGAAAAACCATGAAAAACCCAGTAGATCAAAGGTAAGTCAATAAGAGGGCTGAGAAGAAAAAAAGAGGGTGAGGACAAGGAAGATAGTAAGAGAACAAAGGAAGGAACACAGAATAAAAGGAAAAAAGCAACAGTAACTTACATGGACATATAATGTGTAGCTTAACACGAGAAGGAAAAAGATATGGTTACTAAAAGCTAAAAGGAGAATAGGTAGATCCATAACACTTTGACAAAAGGGCACATAAGTAAGAGATGAATGAGTGAACCGAAGCACAAATTTGAAAGGACTCTGAAAGTGATAACATGGTTTATTCCTGAGATATAACCTCTAAAATATTTATTCTAGCACAACCCAACATAAAGCACAGAAATAGCAAGAAGCAATTTCTATTTTTCAAGAAATATTTTACTTGATAGTAGAATTCCTTGTACATATTTGTACTTGTGAAGAGTGTCATTCTTTGGAGTTATTATTATATTTTTACATTGAAACTTATATGAAACAAATTTTCTTTTGTCATGTAGCTTTTGGTTGCTCTTAGGTTGGTGATGTATGTCAACCACTTTTTTTAGTTATACCTGCTTTTCTGCACTATAATTTGCTCTTAATATAGCCCAAGGATGCCTGTCTTTGCCTACTTAAATCCCACCTACACAGAGTTCATTGCTACTAGGGAGCATCTTTTCAGATTCTATCTATGTAAACATTCTCTCTCTCTATATATATATATGTGTGTGTGTGTGTGTGTGTGTGTGTGTAAATGTATGTATATGTATGTATGTATGTATGTATATCATTGTAATCACAATATACATGACTTTAGTAATTTTTTAAAACTTAATGCTATGGAATGAATTGTGTCCCCCTTCACATTAGCACCTGATTATATTTGGAGACAGGGTCTTCAGGAGTTAAGGTTAAATAAGATCACAAGGGTGGGGCCCTTATTGGATTGTATTGGTGTCCTTATAAAAATATAGAGACCTGAGTACATTCTCAATTATTCTTTCTTGACCCCACTCATCCCCCTCCTTAAATATATGCACTGAGGAAAGGCCATGTGAAGACCCACCAAGGTGGCCATCTGCAAGCCTGGAATAGAGAGCTCTCGCCAGAAACTGAATCGGCTGGAACCTTCATCTGGGACTTTCCAGACTCTTGAATGTTGTGAAATAAATTTCTGTTGTTTAAGTCATACAGTCTGTAAAATTTTATTATAGCAATTCAAGCACACTGTGAAACCCAACAATACATGTAGATAGTTATAGATGTATAAAATTACTTTTAATAATTGCCTATGATGCCCTGGCTGGTATGGCTCAGTGGATTGAGTGCCAGCCTCTGAACCAAAGGGTTGCCAGTTCAATTCCCAGTCAGGGCAGATGCCTGGGTTTCAGGCCAGGTCCCCAGTAGGGGGCATGTGAGAAGGAAGCACACATTGAAGTTTCTTTTCCTCTCTTTCTCCACCCCTTCCCTTCTCTCTAAAACTAAAAAAATAAAATTTTCAAATAAATAATTGACTATGATTCCATTATAACAACATTTACTTTGAAAAACTATTTTGGCAAACATTTCAACTTGTGTTTGTCAAGCTCTGGGCTGACCTAGTATGACCATTTCCATGGCTCAGACAGTATTGAAAGTATTTTTCTTCTCTAGAAATGAATGTGGCCTGCCACTCTGCTTCTCGGGCATTCAAGGTAACAGGTTCCTTGTAGCTTATTATTCTGCATGCTTTAAAATGTTGGGGTGTTTCCCTACATGGCCAGATCCAGCCCACAAATGCCCCGTTTTCATTCAGGAGAAGGGAGGAACTGGCAACTTTCATCAAGTAACACCAAAGTTGAACACTCACCTCCACCGACATTATGTTGCTACAAGGTCACACCTACCTCCCAGGTGAGCCAGGAAATGTTCTCCTCAGTGAAGTAGTCATGCATCTTTCAAAAACTCAGCAGGTCTGGAGATTCCATTACCAAAAGGATAAGGGGAAATTGGATGGGGCAGTGGGGAGCATAAATTAGCCATTTGATTTATGATTGTTTTTAGAATTTATCTTTGTGACCCTAGATTAAATTCCTAGAATTGGAATTCATAGAGCAAGAAGCCATTAGTATCTTCATATTTATGACTACACGGCCCTTTATTATTAAATAAAGAAATACGTTACACTCCCACCACGGTTGTATGTGAATGCCAACTTCCCTTCACCTTTGCCATTATTCTAGTTCATCTTTGCTAATCCGAATGTCCTAGAACAAGTAACTCATTATTTACTTGATTTTTATTGTTTTGATTAATGCTTCGACAGAACATATCTTCATATATTCAGGGGCGTTTGTGTCTTTTTCCTTTGTGACAGCGTCGTCATGGCCGTGCCCTGCATTTCTATTGGGTGCTCATCTTTTTTTCCCACTGATCTGAAAGGGGCTGTTGTTTATCACACACCACATGTTGCACAATTGTTCTCGTGCATGTCATTTGTCTTTTAATTTGGGGATTATTTCCCTGCTCGGCAAAAGCAGGGAAACTTTTTATGTAGTCAAATTTATCATTTTTATCTTATGGCTTTTGATTTTGTAGCATATTCAGAAACATCGTCCATCCACAGATGATACAAGTATTCAAACATATTATCTTTTGATAGGTAACATTATGTTTTAATAGGTAACACATTCATGTTGTTTAAAAATAAAGTAAGAAAAGTACACAGTGAAAGATCTTGCTACTATTACCCTTGTCCTCTTCCATCTCATTAACCTCAGGACCATCCTCTTCCTCTGGAAAATTCATTGTAAACTCATGTGAGAATGAGAGCAAAAAAGGGAAAATAACATATCACACACACTCACACGTTAACATATATTTGTTTATTTCTAGAGTGAGGGGAAGGGAGGGAGGAAGAGAGGGAGAGAAACATCAGTGTGTGGTTGCCTCTCACATGCCCCCTTCTGGGCACCTGGTCTGCAACCCAGGCACATGCCCTGACCGGGAATTGAACTGGGAATTGAAACTTTTGGTTTGTAGGATGATACCCAACCCACTGAGCCACACCAGTCAGGGTCGTATTAGTATATTTTTAAAGTAACTTTCGGCTCATGGATCCCCTGAAAGGGCATCAGAGACCTTTAGGAGTTCCCAGAGCACATTTTGGAAATCACTGTGCCAGCCTACTCATAGGTAGAAGACTTTTTATAAAAACTAGGCAAATAGATTAATTTATTAGCTAATTACATACTTATTTAGTGACATAATTTTTATACCTCTTTCTATGTAACTGTTTCATGGTATTATTTATCTTTAAATTACATATAGAGAAGTTCGGAATAAAGAATATCGGCTCTCACATCTACTCTACCCAGGTCTATTCTCCTCCTCATGGACACCACAGGAGCAGTTTATTGTATATACTTCTATGTGCATATATATATATATATAGAGAGAGAGAGAGATGTAGCTACAGATATATATCTAGAGAGAAGACTATATATAAAACTTCATATAAACATGTATATTTGAGGCTTCAGGTTTGGCTCCCTCTCACAAACGGAAAGCACATAAATGGGATTGTGCTATACAGATCTTTTTACTTTGCAGTCTAAAGATCTCCTCATACCCAATACGCCAAGGTTGCGGGTTTGATCCCCAGTCAAGGCACATACAAGACTCTGCCAATGATGCATAGTAAGTGGAACACCAAATTGATGTTTCTCTCTCTTTCTCTCTCTCCCCCCTTCCTCTCCCTCTAAAATAAATAAATTTTAAAAAAGATCTTCTTATATTTTTACACATACATGCACTTCATTTTTTTTCAACAACCACGTAATACAGTAACAACTCTGTGACATGGACATTTTCTTATTTTGAGGGAGAAGGGGAAAGAAAACCAAATTCATTCTTGTTTCCATGTTGATAACCAGTAGTACCAATTTCATTCGTTAAATGGTTCATCCATTTCCTCCTAATTTAAAGTACCACCTATAGCTTACATCAGATTTCCATATATGCATGAATCTGCTTTAGATACTGTTTCATTGATTGATTAGCTATTCTTGGATACAATTTTAATTGCCATATCTTTATAACATGTATTGTTATCCCTTTTATTTCTCTTTTCAAATTATTTCGAGTATTCTTATATGTTGACTATTACATGTGCATTATTTCCACAAGAACATAAAGTATTTTTATTATCTTCTGTTGATGCAGACTCCACCCAGTGGGGTCCATATGTTGTGGATACAACAAACAAATTCACATGGACCACTGAAGTCCTGTGGGGTAAAAGGGATGGCGCAGCCACACTCTCAAGGGGAGAGCACCTTGACCCTGGCCTTGACAAGCTTTTATGGGCTTTCTAACAGCATACATCAGAGAAGGTTTTCATTCATTATGCTTAGGTTTGCTTTTGGTAATTACTTTTTTTTTTTTTTTTACAGACAGCAGTGGAAAGGATGTTACTGATTACTTCTTACAGATTAACAAGGAAAAAAATGTTGCAAACGGCAAGGGAACGGTAAGAGTAATTGGTCTGGTTACACTTCAGTCCTGGGGAGAATTAGTACAGACTTCAGGAAGTTACTTTAAAGATAGGCAGTACGCATTTGCTGCCTCAACTCAGGGTGAGGGAGTTTTAGCAAGAGCAAGTCACAGAGCAGCCTCGGTACAATGCAGGCCTGGTTTCCCACGGGAGAGTCGATCCGTGAGTTTGGCATCCTGCGTGCCCACACGCGCCTATGGGCTTTCCAGTAGGTCTGGGCTGTATCTGCCATTCCACGCCGATCGGTTCCCTGTATTCTGTAATGTATTCTAAAGAGTTTTTCTTATCAGAGGTAATTGAATAAGAATACCAATATACTTCTTTTGCATAGTCCTATAAATTCTAGTCAAATCTATAATGTAAAGTTATACAATCAGAAAGCAGCATTTAAAAGATATCCCATCACTCTGCATCTACATTTTATAATCAGCTTATCAAGTTTTATAACAAGTTTTATTATTAAAAAAAAAGAAATTCTGTATTTTTGAACAGCAAACACATGGGCCTGATACAAAACTCAGAACTGTCTTCGTCATCCTGCAAAGCAATCATAGCAGATGGCATGAAGTGCTAATCACCAGCAGAAAATTAATTTATGACCTTTATATCCTTAGTCCGTCATGACCATTAATTCTGCCTTTGGTGTATACCTCTATTTTCTTCAGGCTTGTTTTTATTACACTTAACTGTATAGCAATTGTATTTCTTTCCCAAATAGAAGGGTGGGTTTGCCCAGGACGGCATTCGTGTTCTCTTCTCTTTGTTGCCTAGTGCCAAGAATACAGCCCAGAGCATTGGAATGACATTAGGAGAAAGAAAAAGTTGGTTGGGATGTGTGAGAAGGTAAGCTACATTCCAGCTGGGTTCCACTTTTTGGCCGAAACCACTGTCTTCAAGTATTTTGCCAAAATGACTAGCCCAAAGGGAAAGAGGAGAGGCACCTGCTATACTTGTGTGTTCTCTAGACCTTTTAGAAAACGCGAAGTTGTTCCTTTGGCCACATAACAGCAAATGTACAAGACAGGTGATATGGTAGACGTCAAGGGAATGGGCACTGTTCACAAAGGAATGCCCCACAATGTCACCTGGGCAAAACTGGAAGAGTCTGCCATGTCACCCAGCATGCAGTGGGCATTGTTGTAAACACACAAGTTACGGGCAAGCTTCTTGCCAAGAGAATCAGTGTGCACGCATTGAGTGCATTAAGCACTCTAAGAGCCGGGATCGCTTCTTAAATGTGTGAAAGAAAATGATTAGACAAAGAAGGGAACGGAAGGAAAAGTTACCTGTGTTCAGCTGAAGCATCAGCCTGCTCCACCCAGAGACTCACGCAGTGTGAGAACCAATGCAAAGGAGCCTCAGTGGCTGGAACCTCTTCCCTGTGAATTCATGCCATGGAAGTACAAAAAAATAAAAAATAATAAAAGACCTCTATACTGTTAAAAAGAAATGACAGGGCTCTGTGGAGAGCAGGACCGACAAAATGGCATTGGCCCAATCAAGGTAGCATGAAGTATGTAACACAAAGCAGAGTCACTCGTGACAACGCAGATGGCTGTCATTCAGCCGTGACACTTTGTTTCAAGAGGGAAACTACCTAAGTCAGAACAGACACATTTGGCAAGGAAACACACCCAAGGTATCTGCACATGTGATCAGAGCAGACGTGGCTGGCAAGCAGACACACCTAAGATATCTGCGCATGGGATTGGAACAGCAGCATCTGCAGAGTGGGACCACCTATAGAAAGGCTCCTGGGGAAGTTCCCCACTTGCCATCAGGGGTGCCAAGCAGAACAGCCATGTGCCACTCATAGGCTCCTGCAAGAATTCCTCACTCGTCATCAAGGATGCCAAGACACTTATCAAGAGGCCCAGAAGGGTGGAGTCCACCACTTTCAAGGTATAACTGAGGCAGGCTCCAGACCACTGCTGAGACAGCCGAGCTCCACGCCCCAGAGTGCTGCCCCATGCCATGCTGATTGCCCTTGGCATTGGCCGCCTGAGACTCTGCTCTGCTGGACTGAGGACTTCACCTGCCCTGCTGCCCACCTGGCCCCGTAAACGCTTTCTTGCAAGATGCCAATAACTCCTTTGCCCACTGTGCTGTCTCTCAGACCTGCAGACTGAGCCTCTGGACTTGGGTTCGTTATTCTGCATTGATTACTGTGTGTGTGTTATATGTCTGTCAGACTGTTAGAGTGTGTGTAGGATATTAATGTAGGCTGATGTTCTACTCTGAGTGAACCAGCATTCAATAAAAGCTGAGTGACTAGCACAGTTACTGTGTGTGGCTCCTGTCCATTCCTGGGTGCCGGGTTGCTCAGCTGGCTGCTAGCCCGGCAGTTGCCCAGCTGACTTACAGGAAAGACTATGTCATGAACATACTCTGTGACAGGCTCCTGCAGAAGTAGACGCTGAAAACTGAAAACAATTCTCACTTACAACATGTAAACAATCATTTGCCTCCTAGAAGGAAAGAACTGATTTATAATGAGGCCAGTCAGTCCTGAGTTCCAGGAAAACTATTATAATTTTGCTTCAGCTGTGCAAATGCAAAGCAGAGGGCTTTTGGGAATGGAGCTGAGCTAGGAGATAAACAACTCTTCGCGATTCTGAAACATTTGTCTTAATGTTGGGCAGTATGGTGTATCTGAATATATGTCACCTTTAGACTCGTTTAGAGAAAGGTTTGTTTCATAGATTTGAGAGCTCATGCTACTGTGCACTCAATATGCTCTTAAAAATAAAGTTATAACACACACACAAAGAAACCTTTTAGGACAAAGTGAAAGCTAAACAGAAAAGCGCTTTGAAACAGACAGAAGAATCCCTCTCTCTTAATGCACATGAAAACACACACAATACAATGTCAAACGGCACAGAATTCAGATTTGCTCCACATGCTACTTTTACTAGAAGTGAATTCAAATGAATTGGTGAGTGGGTCTTTATCTAAAACCATCATGTCAAAATATTGCTGCTTATAGAATATTTATTTAGTATGTTTTTGAGTAAAAAAAGATTATACTGAAAAAAATGAGTTGTCAGAAAACTATTTTCTGTGGCTATTGTGGTGAAAAGTTGTAAATTAACTATAGGTTATGAATGATAAACACAAAAAGATTTAACCTGATGTGTTGTAATTTCATTCTGATGTCTTCAACCATTTAATAAAGTCCATTGAATGTTCCAAGCAAGCCTTGGTTATCACCATTTGGAACAGAACAAAGGGCATGAGCCCACGCTTGGGAATCAACCAACAAAAGAGAATGTGATACTTGGAACCTCTTAGAAGTTAATGTGAGGGGGCATACAAGAATCAACCAATGAATGCATAAATAAGTGGAAAAACAAATCGATGTTTCTCTCTCTCTCCTTTCCTCTCAAGAATCAATAAATAAAAATTTTTAAAAAGAAGGTAATGAGACATCCTAAAAGCTTCTAAAGAGAAAACAAACAAGTAGGAGATTATATATGTGTGTGTGTATACATATACATATACATATACATATACATATACATATAGCCAGAACAGAGTCAAGTTTCCCCACAGCCATGCAAGAAGCTAGAAGACAGTGACAAAAAGCCTTTAGAATTATGAGGAAAAATTATTACCCATCTTGAAAATGCTTCTGTATTATGCATTTGAATCTTTAAAAGATAACATTGCCACTATGCTGTACACCTGAACCTAATACAAAATAATATTGAATGTAACTTATAATTGAAAAAAATGTTTAAAGATTAAAGCTGCTCTAGGTCTTTCAAAAAAAAAATAAAAGATAAGATATCATTGGCTCATGGCTTTAGGATAAGTAGTCCTGACTCCTCTCCAGTCTAAAAAGTAATCTCTTGGGAATAGGGTTTCTTCTGTATTTTCATGTTATAATCATAGAGAGGCATGCAGACTTAAATGCCTGGATTCCTAGAAAGTTGTGAGGTCTTTCTTGAATAGCCCCGTCTCTCTCATACCTGCCTCCCAAGAAGAACTTATTCTTCTTTGCAGAACTCCAGTGCCCATTACTTTTTATTATGGTTGCCTCCTCAGTAGATTGTGAGGGTCAGAAGCTCAGTTTAATCTTCTCACTACACCCACTTGCCAGCACAGGACCTTGAACCTGATAGGGGCTCAAGAGTTATGTGTCAAATGTCACTATACCTTGAATAATCTTACATCTTTGCAAATCTTTCTAAAAACATTTCCATTATTCCAGACTACCTCCCCAATACCAATCTTACTTCAAAGTGAGAAAGGGAAAAGTTCTCTCAAAACCATGATTTCCTACAATTTATTGCATTGGAAAAAATTGAAATTATGAGGTGCAAGCACACTTCAATCCTGAGAATATTCCCTTCTTTCATGTAAGTATCAATCATTAAGAGAAATAACCTTATATTACACTCAATTCATTATTCATTGCTCATAAATATTTGAACTGAATCACTCCAGATGAGGTTTGGTAATAAAATATGCAATTCAAAGTCTTGCTTCCTATTGAAATAATTGAATTCAGAAGTTTCTTAAAGCTTCAAGTATAGTATTTCCCCACCACCACCCCTAAATTGTATAATGAATGAATCCAGATTTTCCCTTACACTAGTGAACATCCATTCTTTGGAAATGGGAAGCAATATCCATTTAGCTCCTGTAAATCCAGTAGTGCTGTCTCCTCCCCACCCCCCAAATACAGCCATAAGTTTATTTAGAAAGTCACAGAGGTAGAAAAGGTGAGCCCTGGAAGAAGTGAGCCAGCTGGGCTGCATGGGCTCGGGAAACGAGTTACAGAGTTGAAACAAGAAGGGCCATTGGAGCTTAGGATACAGGCAAAGAAAACACACCTGGGAGGAGGAGGGGAGGGAAGGCAAGGCTCGCTCTAGAGGGAGAGGGTGTGCATGAGTGAGCACTGTGGAAGGAAGGCGGTGGGGAGAATCACCAGCCTGCTCAAGAGGGATAGAGAGTGCACTCCTACTTTTTAAAACAGACACAGTATTGTAAAAGTATGAGTGCACTGGTGGGAGTATAAATCAGTTCAATTTGAAATATGTAGCAAAACCTTAATTAGGTTTGTACATTTGACACAAAAATTTTACTTTTATGACCTTATTTAATAATGATTAGTTATACATGAATTAAAATAGTTGCATAAGTACATTTTTTTCTTAATCACAGCAATAGTTATAATAGCCAAAAAAAGTAGAAATAACCCACAAGCCAGTAGTATTGAGTTTACTTCAATAGTATTATAGCTATGCAATGAAATGCCATGTAGTCATTAAAAATTCCCTTGTCCAAAAAATAAACAAGGAATATATTTCATATAAATAGGTGAAAAACTAAGTTACAAAAGATAGGAAGAGAAAGGAGGGACCTGGAATTTTATGTACCGAAATATTTCAGTGGTCTTTTCCTGAGTGGTAGTACAGGTGATTTTTATATTTTCTATGTGTTTCTCTGCATCTCCAAGATTTGAGACAGTAACAAGCTTTATTTTTTTTCCTTAAATTCAGGCAACAGATTTTTTAAAAGGATTTATTTATTTATTTATTTATTTATGTTTAGAGAGAGGGGAAGGGAAGGTGAAAGGGAGAGAAACATCAATGTGTGGTTGCCCCTTGTGCGCCCCCTGCTGGGGACCTGGACTGCAACCCAGGCATATTCCCTGACTGGGAATGGAACCAGAGACCCTTTGGTTCACAGGCCCACACTCGATCCAGTGAGCCACACAAGCCAGGGCAGGCAACAGATTTTAATAAATAAAATATCAAAGCCAGAGCCAATTTTAATATAAATTATGAACTTTAGGTGATAATGATATGTCAATGTATTGTAGGTTTATCAGTTGTAACAAATGTACCTCTTTAGTGGGGGATATTGATAATAGGGGAAGCTGCTCTGGCTATATCTATATCTATATGTCTATATCTATATCTAGGTATTATAGATATATAGATAATCTAGATATAGATATAAATATATGGATATATAGATATATATTCTGGCTTATAAACCTTTGCCTGTTACATACAGTGCAATTATTTTCTACCAGTCTATCCATTTCTTTAACTTTGTTTATGGCATTTTTTTAATCTTACCAAAATTAAAAAATTTTAATATAGTCAGATTTATTGATCTATCACCCTTTTGTCCTTTGCTTTTGGTATCTTATTTAAGATATTTTGTACTTTAATGGTATTAACAAATTACTTTGTATTTTCCTCCATTATTTTTATCATTTTCCTTTCCAGTTGACTTTTCAGTTATGTACATGCATTAATATAAGTTTTTGGCCTAACCAGTGTGCCTCAGTTGGTTGGATGTCATCCCACAAAGCAAAAGGTGGCTGTTTGATTCCCGGTCAGGGCACATGCTTGGGATGTGGGTTCGTTTCCCTGATGAGGTGCATGCAAGAGGCAACTGATGGAGGTTTCTCTCTTGAATTGAAGTTTCTCTCCCTTTCTTTCTCCCTCCCCCACATCTAAAAATAAATAAATAAGATCA
This sequence comes from Tonatia bakeri, assembly GCA_004024845.1. Classification (NCBI taxonomy): domain Eukaryota; kingdom Metazoa; phylum Chordata; class Mammalia; order Chiroptera; family Phyllostomidae; genus Tonatia; species Tonatia bakeri. The sequence continues at coordinate 59,570 of PVIA01007645.1, read as the reverse complement.
TTAATATCAGTTAGTTATATTAACTAACTGATATTAACTAACTAAAGTTAGTTAGCTAAACTAAACTAACTAAAGCTAATTAACTGAAGTTAGTTAATGTAAGTTAATAAACTTAGACATGTACAAAATTTTAAAATAAAAGAACACAAGGTTTCGCATCAGTCAGAAAGATGTGGATTGGAGCCCAGTTCTGCTGTTGTCTAGTCACATGACCTTGGGCAGATGACCAATTATCATGTCATAGGACTTTGGGAGAAGGAATGAAATAAATACACATGGATAAGTTTCAATAAATAGTATCAATATTATTTTTTAAAAAGTTAATCACTGATGATTGCTCAACATTGTGAATGTACGTATTGTTACTAAACTGTACATTTAAAAATGGATAAAATAGTAAACATATGTTCTGTGGATTTTACCACAATTTTCTGGGTAATTAACCAAGATTAACTCAAAAGTTTTATCAAAGACTCTATGAATTTGGGTTTGACTTAAAGAAAACTGCATAATTTAAAAAGGAAAAAAAGTAACACAATCTTAGAATTTGGAAGACTATGATAAAATAGACGTATTTGGAAATAGAAAAGGAGAAAAATGTGTAAACATTTAGTGTGAATCACTTGACAAAAAATTTTAACTAGTATAAAAAGCTCATGTTTAAATGGATTTGGGAAAACAGTTTATCAATAATGTAAATATAAAATAAAATTATAAAATCCCATGGCCTATATCAGGGCCATTATAGCAAGAGTTTTTAGTCTAAGGAGCACAGATAAAATGCTAATGGAAAACAGTTGGACCCTTATATTACATCATGTACAAAAATCAACTCAAAATGGATTTAAGATATAAATATGGGACCTCAAACCATGAAACTCCTAGAAGAAAACATAGGTAAAATGTTCGTTGACATTGGCTTTTGCAATAATTTCTGGATATGACAGAAAAAGCACAGGCAACAAAAGCAAAAATAGACAAGGGGGATTACATCAAACTGAAAAGATTCTGCACACTGCAAAAACAAATCAACTCAATAGAAATGTAACATACAAACTGGGAGAAAAATATTTGCAAACCACATGTCTGAAAAAATATTAATATCCAGAACAAATAAGGAACCTCTACAATTCAATAGCAAAAAAAATAAATAAATAATAACCCGATTTAAAAAACAGACATAGGAAATGAACAGACATTTTTCCAAAGAAGACATACAAATGGCCAACAGGTGTACAAAAAGGGGCTCAGCATCACCAATCATCAGGGCAATGCGAATCAAAACCACAGTGATATATCACCTCACACCTCTTGGGATGGCTATTATCAAAACAAAACAAAACAAAACACAAAATAACAAGTATTGTGGGGGATGTGTTGAACAGAAAATTCTTTTATAATATTGGTAGGACTTGATGCAGCCACTATGTAAAACAGTATGGTGATTCCTCAAAAAATAAAATATATATATACTAATAGAAGACAGACACGTTTCACCTTATAATGGCAAGATGAGCACATGGTAGCATGTGAGGGTACGTACAGCAGAACCCACAGGGAAAAGCCTACACTTTGAAAGTGGCAGTGAAGCCTGGTAGCCACCAACACTGAAGAGCAGAGCCTTTCCAGTATAAGAGTCCCTCCTACTTAAGGAAAACTTTTATTTGCAAAAGACATTACCAAGGACTTGTAACCCCCCCAAAATTAAAGTATCTAGGGCACTTTAACAAGAATAATGGAAAAAGGACAATATGATAAAAGGTATCCAGATGGACATTTCTAAGTATTCCAGGCTCATGGACAGTCTGGAAACACCCTTAGTAGAGACATTATAATCATAAGTAATAAAATCTGTTCACTGTGGAGTTATTTTATTACCAAACTCTATGAAGACTTTGAAAAACCCAAATCTGTATGGTTTTTTGAATCAATATCATCCCAATAAATTTAACTTAAAAAAAGAAAAAGGAAAACCATCAGGGGTTCATTGACCCCATAACTTGGTATAACTTAAGTTTTAACTTATACTCGGAGTTTTAGCTTCCCATATTTTGACTTAAAAAAATAGATTTGCTCCCAAAGAAAAAGTCTGTCTTTTATTATAACAATGATTGAAGGGTTTGAAATATTCATCTGGAATAGTAATAGCAAGATAAAATCCTACAATAACAGCCATAAAATGAAGGAAATCTTGCCATTTGTTGTGGATTGACCTTGAGGACATTACGCTAAGTGAAACAAGAAAGGCAGAGAAAGACACATACCATATGATCTCCATTTCATGTGAAATCTTCCCCGCCCCCAACCAAAAAGAACCACCAAAACCAGGGTCACAGATACAGAGAACAGACTGGCAGTAACCAGTAAAGAGTGAAGGGTGGGCAGAATGGGTGAAAGAAGTGAAAAGGTGTGAGCTTCCAGTTATAAAATAAATGACTCATGGGGGTGTAATGTATCTCATGAAGATACAATTAATAATATTGTATTGCATATTTGAAAAATGCTAAAAGAGTAGATCTCAAAAGCTCTTACAAGAAAAAAATTTTGTAACTTATCTATTGTGGTGATTTTAACGAGACTTACTGTGTTTTTTTTTGCAACGTATACAAATATCAAATAAAAATGGATTAAGAATGAAATGCCCACTGGTCAGGTGACAAGGGATATACATAAATCTGTCCAGGTACTACTCAAATTGAATAAATTTAGAATCAACTCTCTATGAGAATCACAAATAGAAAATTTTTCATGTTATGGAAAGAGCATGGACCCTACGTGTCTGAAAAAGTGTTTTTAATGCACTTCTGGCCAGGCATACCTTTTGAGAATGTGATTCTTGGGCAATCACTGAGTCTCAGTTTTCTCATTCACTTTGAGAAAACTAAATATTTTTCAACTCTAAATGTAAATGATTTTCATCATTTTAAAAATATTGCATTTGGTGCTTAATTTAGAGTATGGAAGAAAGAGGTATTCTATCTTTATCAAAGCAGATAAGTAAACTACTAAAATTTGAGTTAGTTTATGCACCCAAATGCCTCAAAATATTAAACAGTTACAAAGTTTTTATAGCTGATGAGTAATTAGTGAGGGCTTTACTTCAGTAACAAATTAAGAAACTGCTAACTCTTTTCCTTTGTAGCTCCAATGGAATGCAGAATAGAGAGTATGTAATTTAATATACATACTAATCTCATGGACAGCTGGGAAACACAAAACTCATTTAAAAGAGATTGCATTTTTATTCACGTACATGTAATTTACTCAAGAGTGGATTATTTTTTAATTGTGTGTGTTTGAAGGAATTTAGTTATATCATAAAAGATGAAACAATAACATATGCCTCGCTCTGCAAGCTTTTGAAAAATGCAGCAGACAATAAGACACTTCATTGTAGGCGTAACAATTCTCTTGTTTAATGTCCCACAACCATCTGTCCCATCTTTTCCAGGACAGACCTGGTTTTAATATACTCTCCAGTCATCTCCATAAACTTGTACAATTCTTTAGGAATTAAAATATTCCGACAAGTAGGAAATGAATAAAGCAAGTGAGTATCCATGAAAATAAAAATGTACATGCATATAAAAATACAGGAAGTCAGAAGTGACACAGAGTCACAGGTCTAGGAAACATCTTGCTACTTGTCAGGAGCTCGTGCCTGCCTGGTAAATATCCACATATAATATCGTTATAGATCCAGGAGCTACGGGGAATGAGCACACATTCTATTCAGCCCCCAAATATCCGGACACACTTTCTCGAACATGGCTCCACCTCCGTTAGTTGCTCAGTTTCCGTCCATCTGTTCTGGTAATTGCTTTTCCTTCCTCATAATTGCTGGTGTCTGGACAGGCTTATCCTGCTTCCTCCGGATGGTGTTTTGTTTAGAGTCAGTTCCTGATTCCTCTTCCTGTTCCCTTTTACACACTCTTATTTAGCCTCTCACTTAACTTTTTGTGCCATTACACACATACACAACACACAACTTGAGGAAATTGAGAAGAACTACAAGCGAAGGAATCGAATGTGGGATAAGTCATGAGCAAAATTTCAACTTGCTCTCAGGAAAAAGGCAACTCATCCATAGATATGGGGGTTGGAGGAAGGAGTCACCATAAAAGATCACATCCAAACGGGCTGTGAAAAACCATTCTCCAGGAGTTTCTTGCGCTTTTGCACGACTTGCAACCAGTGCACTGATTATCCTTTGTTCCGAAGTGTGTTTCCAAGGATGTTTGTGTAGTGATCTGCCTTGGGAGACAGTGTGTTCCTTCAGAGCAAAGCACAAATTTGCTCACTGTTGGGTTGAGTAAGAGTAATGTTTCCTTCTAGAGCACAGGGCACGTGTGCTAGACAGTCATCCCCCCTTATCTGTGGTTTCCTTTTTCCGTGACTTCAATTACCTGCAATCAGCTTTGGTCTGAAAATATTAAATGGGAAATTCCCCAAATAAGCAATTCTTAAGTTTTATATTGCATGTCATTCTGAGTAGCCTGGTGAAATCTCACGCCTTCTTGGTCCATCTCACTTGGGACATGAACCATCCCTTGGTCACGCTGTGTGGGCTTCCCACCCATTAGTCACTTGGTGGCCATCTTGGTTACCGGGCACACTGAACACAAGCAGTAGTGATGCTGGCAGTTCGAAATGCCAAGGAGAGGCCAAAAAGTGCCTCCTTTACGTGAAAACGAGAACGTTCTTGACTTAATAAGGAGGGAAAAAAAATCATGTGCTAAGGTTGCTAAGACACATGTAAGGATGAATCTTCTATCCATGAAATTGTGGAGGAAAAAGGAATTTGTGTTAGTTTTGTTGTCATACCTCAAACTGCAGAAGTTGAGGCCACAGTGCATGATAAGTGCTTGGTGAAGTGGAAAAGGCATTACCCTTTCTCACAGGTTTGTATGTATAAGAGAAAACACAGTGTGTATAGGGTTTCATACTATTTACAGTTTGAAGCATCCACTGAGGCTCTTAGAACGTATCCCTGTGGATAAGTAGGGAATATTGTAGTACGATAGTGCATCGTTCAAAAACTCCTTGTTCCCTGAGCTAAAAATGCCTTTCTCGTAAAGCCAACGCTGCCAAGTACAGGTATAAACTGGCCCTGGTGGCCCCCTGTGGGAACTGGGGCTTGGGAAAGTGGTGCAAAAATGTGGTTACTCTGGCTACCGCGCTTGCCGTGGGTAGGAAGTTGTTCTTCAACTCTTACACAGCACCCGTAACTTTTGCCAGCATCGTGTCTTCTACAGCATCTGCGAAACTGGCCTGCTGACTCGAGGAGCAGCATGTAGAGGAAAATCTCAGATCCTCCTCAGTTCTTGATGGGGGCTGGATCCCAGATATTAAGATTATTTGGGCACCTGATTCAGCAGAGTTGTGGTTGTGTACGGAACTGCTAGGTACATAGCCAGAAGATTTCAAAGTTTTCATTTCAAGACAGTCAAAGAACAGTTCTTGAGCCCAGTCTCTCATGAAATGGGCGTGCAAGCCTCCAGGCAAGTGCCAGTCCTCTGGCTAGGAGTTGGCCTAGTATGTGGTCTGGTGGAGTGGTGGTTAGAATTCCCAGGTACCCAAGAAATCTGGCTAGCAGAGAGCAGCTAGCTTTGTAGGCCTCCCCGTGGAGAATTCACAGGCGTCACTGTTGCACAGTGCCGTAGAAATTTTTGGCATTCCAGTCTGCACTCTGAGTGGGTCAACAATCTCCAGATTCTTCGATTTATAGCTGCAGGCCCTGACTGGGCCCTTCTTGGTTTCTTAGGTGGAGAGTGGATCAAGCTGCAGATTGCTGGGTGCCCATTTTGAATAGCAAGTACGAGGCAAGAAGTCACAGATCAGACCCTAGAGCAGAAGCCAACAAACTTTTGCTGAAAGGGCCAGGTAGTACATATTCCAGTCTCGTGAGCCACCCAATCTCTGTAGTAGGTGCAGAACTCCGCTACCATAGAGCAAAGCAGGGATAGACAATACCAATGGGCGTGGCTACATTCCAATACAATTTCACTTACAAAAATAGGGAGCAGTTGTTTGCTGAATCTTGCACTTCAACATTGTTATATGTAGGCTGATTTCATTAGTGTGTGACCTGAGCAATCGCTCAGGGCCCCGAACTCAGAAGGTCCTCTCTGTACTTGGTTTGATGCTCTGCTGTCATGGTCTTGAAATTCTTAATCATTTTAAAACCAAGGTCTCCATATTTTCATTTTGTCCTGGTTCCCACATTAATATGTAGCTGATCCAGGTTACATTCTGTATGCAATCTTTTTGCTATTATACCTCGGTAGGCCTGAACAAAAGCAAATCAATCTGTGATTTGGAGAATACAATTGAGATAAGGTCAGATGTATGAGATCAAATATAAGGCAGAAGTGCCATAGAGATAAAATGTTTCCTGATGCAGAATCAAGAAATGAAAGAACCCGGCTTTTATCTTATCAATAATATTGGCATGCATAAAGAAAGGATGGGCCTGTCAGAGGAATGGCTATTTAATGATGCATGAGGCAATATTCTGGACTGGAGTTAGGAACTGTGGTTAAGGATTCAACATGCAGCATGAATCTGTTGCTGAAATATCAAGCCTAATGCCAACAGGTACCTAAAACACACCACTTCTAGCCCTGAGACTAAGTACCGCAATTTCAACTATAATGGTTTGTTACATATTTCTAAGAATGCAACAATGAGCTGCTCAAAATAGCCGGTCCTGTTGCCAGTTAAATTTCTCATTGCAGTCAATTCCAATGGTATTGTTGTTTTCATATTAATCTTCTGTTCCTTTAGTGAGCCTGGGCTCTGGGCAAATTGACAAAATTAATTCAAATGAAGACCTGCCGCAAAAGTGATGACTTCAGCAAGGCGATGTCACAAGTCGATATCTCTTCTTTACCACATGCCTTTTTTTAGTTTTCACATCAGGCTTTATCCAGGCAATGATAACTCATTAAAAACTTTCTCAAAAAGATTTTGTTTGTTTAATTTAGAGTGAAGGAAGGGGAGGGAGAAAGAAAGGGAGAGGAACATTGATGTGTGAGAGAAACATGGAGCCGTTGCCTCTCGCTGGCAGACACGTACCCAGACCCACAACCCAAGCGTGTGTCCTGAATGGGAATTGAACCTGCACCCTTTCACTTTGCAGGGCAGCGCTCAACCAGCTAACTGAGCCTTGCTGGTCAGGGCCCCATTAAAAACTTTTATACAGGGAAGTTATGTAGTTGACTTTGATCTGTTAATAGTTTGAAAAAAGGAATGGATGGCAATGGACTGGTAGGACAGAGCCAGAAGGAAAGTAAGGAGGAAAGCAGTGATGAGAGGCAGTGATGAGAAACTTCCCCTCGTATCTGGGCCCCACAGTGTCCACGAAACCTGTAAGGGTTCATCTTCCGGTTCAGCCCTAGTGATAGAGAGTATAAGATTGCTTCCTGGGGTCCCCTCGTCTCACCGAATCATCAGAAAGTGTGAAGACAGGAGGGATGAAAGGTAATCTTTTTCGTATGTGGTGAGTTTTACCAAGGACGGTTAAGATTTAGAACAGCATGCTTTAATTATGAGGAATGTTTGCTTAAAGACATTTGATTACTATTAAATACATACCATAAGACCAATGTGTAATTTAAAAAGAAAGTTTGCTTTTGACTTCAATAGCTGTAAATTCCTGCGAAAGGAAGAAATCAGAAGAATCGACTAAAATCCAAGCTTGGGTAAATAAGATATGGAAAGATGAGATACAAGACAGACTTTTCATAAATGAAAACACATTTGCAATTCAAGTATGTCATTTTTTAAAAAGAATATAGAATGACTTTTATAAAAGATCAAAATTTTAAAGGCAATTTAAAAATAACTTATAAAAACCAAAGGGTAATTTAAAAACAGCAATATGGCATAGGATAAAAGGAGCTATAAATACTGAATTAGTGTCTAAGAACAAAACAGTTGTTGAAGACATTTATATAAAGCAACCTACAAGGCATGCTTTCTATTGTTAATTTAAAAAGTTTTATAATGGAAAGGTTGAAAAAACTGCTTAATGACTACCTGCATTGTGTAAAAAACTATTTTGGTGGAATTAGAGTATCAGTATTATATTATGACATAGTCTTTCCCTCAAACTTAGAATCTAGTTGACGGAGAAAAGGCACACCCCAAAACCAAATGAATTTTACATAATACCGGACAAATAGAAGTCATAAAAAGCAATAGTAAAAGCAACATTTAAAAAAATATTGCTAAAATTTTAGTTCTTAAACATTTTTATGAAAATACAACTAAATATTTAAAAATTGAAAAAACATAAGGGACTGTCAGGAAAAAGTTCGCCCTCTTAATTTCATCACTGGGGTCATGCAAATTAAACTAACAAAAGACAGATTAATAGAAAAGGCAAAAAAATTATTAGTATTTACATGCATGAGAGTTTGCAAGAAAGAAGTAAAACTCAAAGAAGTGGTTAGACTCGGGGGCTTATATACCCTTTTAACAAAAGAAAGGGGGTTTGGGGCTTCAAAGGATGATAGATTGAGGGGAAATGATGACGGAATATATGGAGGAAGTGATAGAAGATATGGGCTATTTTAGTAAGGTCTATTTATAAAAACTCATCTTGGGGTTAACTGACTTGAGTAAGAGTTGTACTTGTCTCCCCGGTGATGGTGTAGGGTTATTGGGGCTGGGGGGTGCTTTCTCAAAGGCAAATTTATGTCTTGCTTTTAGGCAGCTAAGGGGAGCGCCGAGAACTCTTCCTGTTTCTGCTGACTCTCAATTGCCTTCAGCTCTAAATAATCCTCCTGTCAAAGTGGCTTATTTTGAGGTGATTCCTTTAGGTCATGCAGCCTACCCTGGTGACCAGGTTTAATATTTGTCATAGGGACATTTGGAAGGAGGGTTGCTCTGCAGGCTCCATAGATACAGACCACTTTTCCCCAGTAAGCAACAACAAATTCTTCCACTATGAAAATTTGAAATAACTATATAACAGTCTTTACTGATTATAAAACACTACATGCTGCTCAAAAAGGAATATTACGAAAACTTAGGGGGAAAAAAACCAAACTTCATCATCCAGAGATACCATCACTGTGAACATTTTTTCCATATTATGCCTGTTTTTCTTTATTTATTTAGTGCATTTAAGAACATGCAGCTGGGCGGGCAAAAAATTCCTCTTGAATGTCAAGTCCAATTAGTAGGTATTGGAGCCTGGAATGTACAAAGCTACTAAAGCTCAGGCCAGTCTGTGCTTTTTCACGTCAAAAAAAATTACATAAAATTCGTTAATTTATCAACTTCCTGTTTTGGATGATTGCTGAGAGCAGAGTGGAAATTGGCTCTTTGTTAGAAAGTTCTTGATTACATTTTAAGCAGCTTCATTCAAATATGATTCACACATGATACAATTGACCCACTTAAAATATACAATTCAGTGGTTTTCACTCTATTTATGGAGTTGTGCAACCATCACCACAATCTAAGTATAGAACATTTTTATCAACCCAAAAAGAAATGCAGTGGTTTTTGTTATCAGGACCTCAATGGCTTTTTTGTTGTATTTTGTTTTTTAGGTCTGTCTGCCTCAGCACACTGGCCCAAAGAAATGCACAAACAAGAGTTTAATGTATAGAAAAAAAATTGGCCAATATGGAGTTGGGAGTTTATGCCCTAAAGTCCCAACTCCCCTATGGCATATAGGTTACAGATTATATAAGGCAAATCACAAGACACTGTGAGTTAGGGGATTCAGGGTTGTTCTGGGAGCTGCTGATTGGCCAGGGATGAGGTAAAAGGTAGTGTGAATAATTGGTTCAGGTCTTGACGACGCAGGTCCCCTCTGTCTGGTTTCACTGGAGAGTAGCTAAGGCACCATTCCAGCTTAGGGCTAAAACATAAGTTAGGTTAAGATCTTATCATTAGCCCTGGCTGGGTAGCTCAGTTGGTTAGAGCATGGTCCTGATACACCAAGGTTACGGGTTTCATCTCCTGTCAGGGCACATATAAGAATCAACTAACGAATGCATAAATAAATGGAACAACAAATCAATGTCTGTCTGTCTGTCTGTCTGTCTCTCCCCCTTCCTCCCTTCCTCTCTTTCTCTAAAATCAATCAATTAAAAAAAAAGATATTATCTTCAGCCTGCCAGAGGTCTGAACATTGTGGCCATTAGTCAGATCCCGGATATGTCGTCTGTTGCCTCAGTGGTTGCTGATTATCCAGGGGAAAGGCTAGGTCTCTGAGGGATATATAGAGAGAGAGTGAGGGAAGAATATGATTTCTGGAGCTAGAATTTAAAATTAAATTTATGTCCTGGCCAGTTTGCTCAGCCTGTTGGAGCATCATCCTGTGCACCAAAAGTTTGAACATTTGATCCCAGGTCAGAGCATATACCTAGGTTGTGGGTTTGATACCCACTCGGGTCACTTACACAAGGCAACCAATCAACATTTTTCTTTCTGTCTCTAAAATCAATAAAGATGTCCTTGGGTGAGGATTAAAAAATAATAATAATAATAATTAAAAAGTAAAATTATGTTAAAAAGATTTCAATCTAGAAAGATATCTGAAAGAAAGTATGATTTCAGGTAAGAACAGACTGAATACAAACTTATTCACCAAAGTGGGCAGACTTGGAGGTTAGCCCTGTAAGCTCAAAAGGGAAATTGGGAAGAAAAAAAATACAGTTAAGGAAATGAAGGCATGATTCAGTCCTCTACTCTCCAAACAACACAGGTTTCAAAAGCTTTAAATGGAGGTACTAATGATATTTATAGTTCATAATGAGATTGTGTGAAGGAAAATCTCAGTAAAGGAGTTGCCTTCTATCCTGATACCACCATCAGGTGCAAAAATATTGGGCTGGATATAGACCATTATTCTAACCCAAAATGCACTTATTTCATTTGATTGGTTAATCATTTTTCAAAGACTATTCTATTGCAACCAAGCGCCCTAATTAGGCATATGGGGACAGAATCAGTAAAATCTGTTTAGCAGAATAAGCCATGGAACATCTCACTGAGATACTAATCCCAGAATGTAAACCAGAGACTTCTAATAGGCTTAGATATTAAAAGGGAGCTGGGATATTTATCTTTCTATCCAAATCATAATAAATAAAAATGTATTGGAAAAAAACAAAAAATTTAATTTAATCGAAGTCATGGGGACTCTAAGTTTTACTTTTAATGGTCACTCTCCATTTGTCCCACCAGGCCTAGGCAATTACTAAAATATTTTCTGTCTTTATTAGGTTTGCCTATTATGGATATTTTATATAAATGGAATTATACATGATATGGTCTTTTGTGACTGCCTTCTTTTAGCATGATGTTTGCACGGTTTTTCCACACTGGAGCACATATCTGTACTTCATGTCATCCTTTTGACAAGTAATATTCCATTGTGTGGATATACTATATTTTATTTATCTGCTCATCAAATGATATGCATTTGGGTGGTTTCCATTTTGGCTAGTAAGAATGATGCTGCTATAAAGGTCTGTGCATAGGTTTTTTGTGTGGACATGTGTTTTCCTTTATCTTGATAGATACCTAAGAATGAAATTGCAGGGTCGTGTGGCAACTCTGTGTGTAACAGTTTGAGGAACTACTGCCAAGATCGTTTCCAAAGGAACTGGGTCATTTTACGTTCTTACCAACAATGGGTGAGGGATCCAGTTTCTTCGCATCTTTGCCAAAACTTGTTATTATCTTTCTTTTTGATTATAGTCATTCCAGTGCTTTTGCGTGGTTTTGATTAGCACTTTCCTGGTAGATAATGATGTCAAACATCTTTTCATGTGCTTATCAGTCATTTATACGTGTTCTTTTCAAAAACTTTAAAATTTTTTATTTTTAGAGAGAGGGGAAGGAAGGGAGAAAGAGAGAGGGAGAAACATCAATGAGTGATTGCCACTTGCATGCCCCCAACTGGGGACCTGGCCCACAACCCAGGCATGCGCCCTGAACTAGGAATTGAACTGGTGACCCTTTGGTTTGCAGGCCAGCACTCAATCCACTGAGCCACGTCAGCCAGGGCTATATATGTTCTTAACCACTGCAAATTTGTGTGTGAATAGAGATTTTGCTCTTATTGTCAAAATGACTTTACCAAAGAGTAAGTTTTGCCTGTAGGTGCTATGTTGCCTAATAGTTTTAGGTTGAGTTCATCAAGGACTGTCGTTGAATGATCACAGTTAACGTTATTCTAAAGCCATCCAGTCAGTATTCCATAATAGCAGCTCAGGGTGGTTTTTCTCATTGAAAAAAAGTTTCAATCTTGGCCCTGAACTAAAAGTCAAAACACAATAAAACATCACTACTGGTAAGTCACCAAATGCTGTGTGGTAGAGCAAGTCAGGACATTTAGCTACCAATTCTGACAAAAATATGTAGAACGACAACAGTTAAATCTACGAGTGTATATATTTTTTGGAAAAAATATAATCTTTCAAGTCTTTTGCCTATTTCTTGAATTGTCTTTTTATTATTGAGTCATAAAAGTTCTTTCTATATTCTGAAAACAAGGCTCGTCAGTGATGTATAATTTATAAATATTTTATCCCACTCTATGTGTTACCTTTTTTCTGTCTTGATATGTCCATGGTAGCACAGATGGTTTTCATTTTGCTGAAAATATCTATTTTTTGGTTGTTGCTGATAATTTTGATGTCACATGTGTTAAGGCTTTGCCTAACCCAAGGTCACAAAAATGTATCTCTATATTTTCTTTTAATACTTTCATAGTTTTAGGCCTTATATTTAGGCCTACAGTCAAAACGGTATGCTGCTGGCATCAGGACAGATACATAGACCATCGGAATAGCACTGAGAGTCCAGAAATACCCTCACTGTGAGGGTCCATTGTTTCACGGGGACCCCGCAACCAATGGTGAGAAGACAGACTCTTCAACAAATGGTGCTGGGACACCTGGACAGTCACATGCCAAAGAATAAATTTGAGCTTCTGCTTGGCACCATGCAAAAAATTTTGATGCCAAATGAATTCTATGCCATTAAATTTTTTCTATTTCTGTTATATGGAGGTGTCCTACGATCCTTTTTCACTGATATATTTTTACTATAAGGAAACATGTAAGTTTTTACTATTACAAGTAAAGGCCTTTTTATAGAAACTTTTGCATTCATCTCTGATTGGTCCTTTAAGGTGAAGAAATTTATTTATTTTTAATATATTGACAAATTTGTAAATCCATTTGAATGACTGAGTAACAGACAGATGCATTTACCATATTTTCCTTGACCATCTTTATACCTAGAATTCCCCAATATACAATAACTACTAAAAAATACCAGTTGGTAACTAAATTAATTCTACTCCTGTGGAACATTTAGTTGCTTCCAGATTTCCACTGTTTTATAAATAGTATCTTTTTCTTTTTATTGAATTATTGGGATGACATTGGTTAGAATTACATAGGTGTTAAGTGTACAATTCTATAATAGATCATCTACATATTGCATTGTGTGTTTGTTACCATAGATAGTCAGTTGGAGCATGGGAGTCTCCCCCGTTGGCCAAGATGGATGTAGGGGGAGGTTCTTACACTGAGCGCACTGAAAGCTAGAAAGATGAATGGATAAGAAGGGAGGGAGAAAGAGAGGGAGAGAAACACCAATGTGTGGTTGTCTCTTGCATGCCCACTACTAGGGACCTGGCCTGCAACACGGGCTTGTGCCCTAGACTGGGAATCGAACCAGTGACCGGCACTCAATCCAATGAACCACACCATCCAGGTCAATTATCTTAATATTTAAAAAAAAAATTTTAAGTTAAAATTTATTTTATCTTTATTGCTCCTTACTTTTGACTTTCTATTGATCTTTGCTTTTGCTAATTTTTCTTTGTAATTTAGTTATGAGTACTTAGGACACTTTTATTTAACTTTGTCACAAATGATGTGACCTAAATATACCAAAGATTTAACCTTGTTAGTGAGAGTCCATCTGACAAGGAGAATGGTTATGTTATGGTAGAACAAGTGGCCATAGGGGAAATAAGGGCAGGGCCCTCACCATTGCAATCTAACAAAGATCTTAATACAGGAGGCTAAAAGCAAAGGCACCAGTTGACCCAGTAATCCTGAGCCTGGTCCGATAAGGCTTCCAAGCATCCTGAACAACAAGAGTAAACTATGATAGTGCAAGGGGGGAGCCCTTTAAAGTCTGTGTGTATCACCTCCACTGGCTGGGAAAAGGAAAACCTTGAGAATGTGTATTCATCCCAAGGCCTGGAAGGGGGAAGGGAGGGGGACCTACAGTGCCCAAAGAAAAACCCATAAAACAACTTTGATTAACTGCCTGCCTCCCGTTGCATATACAAAATAAACAGAGTCTGGAGCAAGATAAGAATTCAGCCTAACAGACCTCCATGCCTACATTTGGGTAGTCATGTCTCCGCAGCAAAGCTGGCACCACCTTCACCCATCCATCAATATGCAACTTCTTCATCCCTATCCCATCAACTGTGTAAGTCCTAAGAACAGAGGACTCACTCTCTTGGATCTTTTGGACGCACAGGAGGCCCCTGGCCACTCCTTTTTGGCCACCCAGGTGCTGGCCACCCTGCTTTTGCCACCCTTGCTTTTGCTCTCCCATTTGAACTTAGCACTAATAAACTTTGCTTGCATGCTAGTAAGCTTGCTGATCTGTAATTCTTTACTGCGTCAGCAAGAAGAACTAAGTTTCTGGGGGTTTCTTCCATGACAGTTAAACAACCATTTAATCACTCTTAGATAAGCTAGAAGGAAAAAACAAGTGCCTAAATAAAGATCATCAGAATATTCATCGATAATCTGCAGATTGAATTATGGACAAAAAAGGGGGGGTCACATACTAAACTGGACAAGCTCAGTGAAGGACCACATGGCAGGTCTTACAAACTCAGAGACCAAAAGTAACCACACAGGATGGTAAGCATGTAATAATTGCTAACTAAAAGAGGGCATGTGGGTAGTCCATCCTGGGCTTACACAAAGGTCAGTCTTTACCTTTTAAATTGTCTGTTGTTTTTGTGGATCTAAGATACCATACAAACCTTTGAAATGTCAGAGAAATTTTCTTTTTTAGACCCTGTGAAGGCACAACTGCCAGCACCAGAGCATGGGACCACATCAACTTGCTGCCCACATACCATCTCTGTGTGCTGTAAATGTCAATTATTAACTATTCTGTACCCAGCAATGTAAAAGAAGTATGTATCTCTCCATTTTGCTTTTTATCTAATCTCAGAGCTCTGCCTGCTTTGCTTTGTAAACAAAAATCTGGAGCTATACCTTTAAAAAGAAATTTTAAAGAGAGTTTATTTGGGTAATGATGTGCAAATCAGGAAACAGAGTTCTGAGTATGAATTAAGAATGAGTTTCGAAATGGAGGGGATAGTGCAGGGTTTATTAAGGCAAAAGTTGGGAGGAGCTGTGGATCGGAGAGATGGGTTGCTAGGGAAAACAAGACCACACACTTACATCATTTGTTTTCTGATTGGCGGAGGCAACTGGGCTTTCAGTGGTTGGCTGATTCAGTGATCAAGCAAGCGGGATTGTAAGGTAAGAATTATGGGTAATATACAATTAAGCATTTATCAAGTTCTAGTTTCAGCCCAGGTCTGTGAACAAAAAGCTGTCTTTCATCACACAGTTATAGGATAAGGAGTATTATTTAATGATGATGCGAGGAGTACAATTTATCAAACAGTACAGTTAACCTCGGGGGGTTGGGGAGCGGCCGGCTCTGAAAGCAGTTCCAGAGCTCAGAAGGGCAAAGTTATGCTGTGCAAACAGCCTCAGAGCTCAAGTTGCAAAAAATCCCAATTTGGGGCCACAGATTATGATATTAAAGTCTTCAGCTTTCTCTCACCAATGAATTTCCTAACCACCAATGAATTTCATGTTATCCTCTCATTGTCTTCTTTTTTATTGTAATGTGTCACTAAGCTGCAGAACGGTCATTCTGTGGAGCATTTTCTCAATCCATTGAGATGTTCCTTCCTGCCAATTGTCATCACTTGACTCACATAAACTTTTATAAGACTTTTTCTTAGGCTGGAAGTTCCTCTGTGGACAGGATGGCTATTACGATTTTTCACAAGAGGTCTCTGATTTTGTTGAAATGTATTAGAATTGCTTCCAGGGGTGTCCAGCCATTTGGTGTTTCTGGGCCCCACTGGGAGAATTGTCTTGGGCCACACATTAAATACATTGTGACAGGTAATCACACACCAAAAAGTCTCACAGTGTTTTGAGTAAATTTATGATTTTGTGCTGGGCCCCATTCATAGCCATCCTGAGCCACACATGGCCCTCTGCGGCAGGTTGCACAAGCCAGAGTCTTAAACCTTGTATCAGGAATGGTAATTTATTCCTGGAAGGAGATTATAGAGGAGTAGAAATTCTGGCCTCTACCCTCTTTTGGAAAATTTTATCTTTTTATTGTTATTTTCTCTATATTCTCAATTAAACCTACTCAAAGGGAAAAAAATATTCTACCTACAGCCAGGCAGATGTCGCCCACCTAAAAGGGAAATCCATCAGACTGGGCCGAGATTTCTCAAGTAATGTTTGAAGACAAAAAATTTCAAAACAGGTTCCTCTCTCCTGTTTAGCAGTTACTGCTTTGTAGAAGCAATAGGAAGACATTCTCTTATGTGCACATCTTCTAGAAAGGTCTCCCAGAACCTTTCCTAAAGAAACAAACAACAAAAACCCAACCACACTGAAGGGAAATAAATTTAAAGACTTTATTTGTATAGTTTATATAATCAATTATTTAAAATAAATTTCCTTCTGCTCTTCTGAGTTCTTGGCTCAAAACCCCTGTACAAGAAGACAGATTAAAAGAGAAAAAAATTAGAAGTTTATTAACATGTACATTTTATGTATGCATGGTTGATATCCAGTAAACCGAGTTGCCCGAAAAGGCCCCAGGCCACCACCTTAAACGCGTCCAGAGCTAAAGACAAAAGATTGGGGGCGGGGGGAGGTGGCAGTTGTGGGTGGTTGAGAGGAAATGCACAGCGAGGAAGGCCAGATTTGTTATGCAGATGTCTCTCTCTATTGACAAGATTGTGTTCCAATTTAGAGTCAGCCTTTCTCTTCCTGGTAAGAGCGGGAAGCACTTACACATGGAGATTTCCTTTATGAAAGTACATTTCTTTTACAAAAGGGTAACTTTTACTTTCTTTTCAGAGCTTCTCCTGTGCCTGCAGCTTCTCAAAATACTCAACTTGAAATAATTCTTATCCCAAGGAGACGCATTTGGGGGTGGCATATTCTGATACTCTTCATCACAAACCAACTAAATTACATAATCCGACAGCAGGAGGAAGAGTGAAATGTAGAAAACACATGAATGGGAAAACAATGATAAGAAATATGGGACTGTGTGTAATTAATGCATTTATCCATTGAACTTTATCTAAAAAACTGTAAAACAGAAAATGTGTATTATGGTATTTGAAAGAAACGTAACATGGGCCTGGCTGGTGTGGCTCAGTGGACTGAGCACTGGCCTGCAAACTAAAGGGTCGCCGGTTGCATTCCCAGTCCGAGCACATGCCTGGGTTGTGGGCCAGGTCCCCAATAGGGGGCATGTGAGAGGCAACTACACATTGATATTTCTCTCCATCTCTTTCTCTCTGCCTTCCCCTCTCTAAAAATAAATAAATAAAATCTTGGAAAAAAGAAATGTAATATGGATGAAAGCAGGAATTATCACAGACCTTGTTTACTATCATATCCTAAAAACAATAAATACTTGTGGAATCAATGGAATAATGCTCCACAACATAAAATAATGGTATATAGTTATAATAAACTGAAACAAAAATTTTAGACTATACTAGGCAAGAAAATGGGAGTGGTAAGGATATGTGTATTATATTTATTATGAGGAATTGATAAATATAGTATTTTTCCATAATTGGTATATTAAAAGTAACATTGAAAAGCTTTTATGCACAAATGAGTTTTTCCATTCAAAAGTAGGAATTTTCTCCCCTGAGAAGAAAGGCTTGGAAGAATTCTGATATTTGAAATGCTTCAGCCCCATCCAGATCTGCCCAAATGTCCCCATCTCCGGTCTCAGGGTTCCACTCCTTCCCCATCAGTTCCCTCGAGTCTGTGGAAAGAAAGGTCTAGCCTGGCAACTCTGCCAGTTTGATAGTCGGGTCCTGGCTATGGTCCTTGGAGTGACCTGTGAAGGAGGTGGGGACTCCTCAAAGCTGTCATTTCCATTGCTTTACTTGTATCTTGGGTCTGTCTGGCTCTAATGGGTTTTTTTGGTGGGGGGGTGGGATTTGGTTGTTTTTTGTTTTTTGTTATTGTTCACCTGACTTGACCTGTCCTTGGGTTTAGCTGGCACAAATGACACTAATTGAATCCTGGTTCTGTAGCTCCCCGACCAGAGTGGTGAAAGCTAATTACTCCCTGGTCAGGGAGGAGAGGCATAAACCATTTGTTCTCAAGTGTCCTTGGTTTGGAAAGATAAGGTCTTGTGATTTACTAGCTGTCTGTAAGTTTAAATTCTGGGGCCTTGTTAATTATTTTGTCTACGTTTCCCCATTCTGTTTGCCCAGGAATTTTCCTAGCTTCTCACTTCTGCACTAGGACAATGGACAATGGACAGGGCTTGCTTAAGGCAAAGGTAAACCTTTTACTAAGAAGATATAGGTCTGTGGCGTGACTACTCACCAAGACCCACCCAGTTAGGAATTTATAGTCAGATTACCCTGTCGGGTCACTTTTGGTCACTGGACTTGTCAGATTTATAGAGCTCCCCTCTTTTTCCCCCCACAACCCCACTAGCCACCACTACCCACATTATGGGATTCAATAGATACGGGGTAGGACCTAGAACCTACAGTTAAACAAGTTTTCTAGATAATTTTTTTTTTTTTAATGGTAGAGTTGAAACTTCTGCTTTGACTCTATGCTCCTAGCCTGGCTGTGAAGGGCTTTTTTTTTTTTTTTTTTTAGATTTTTATTTATGTTATTTTTAGAGAGGGGAGAGAGAGGGGGAGAGAGAAACATCAATGTGCGGTTGCTGGGAGACATGGCCTGCAACCTAGGCATGTGCCCTGACTGGGAATCGAACCTGCAATGCCTGGTTCGCAGCCCGTGCTCAATCCACTGAGCTACACCAGCCAGGGCTAGTTTTCCAGATAATTTTGATGCATATGGTTACAGTAGCACTATCCAACAGAAATGTATGATGAGCCGTATGCAATTTTAAATTTTTTAGTAGTGATTTAAAAAAATGTGAAAAGAGTTCTGGCTGGTGTGGTTCAGTGGATTGCATGCCGATGAACCAAAGGGTTGCCAGTTTGATTCCCAGTCAGGGCAGGTGCCTGGGTTTCAGGCCAGGTCTCCAGTAGGGGGTGTGTGAGAGGCAACCACACATTTATGTTTCTCTTTCTCCCTCCCTTCCCCTCTCTCTCAAAATGAATAAATAAAATCTTAAAATAAATAAATAAAATTTAAAAAGTGAAAAGAAATTTATAAAATTAAGTTCCATAATTTAATTGATCTAACCCAATATATCCAAAACAGTATGATTTCAACATGTAACCAACATAAATATTTATTAATGAGGTATTTTACATTTTCGTTGTACCAAGTTCTCAAAACTTGGCATGCATTTTACACTGATGGTGCACCTCAATTTGGACAGCCACGTTTCAAATGCTCAACTGCCACGTGCGGCCATGGCTCTGCGTGGGATAGGGCAGGTTTAGGCGATTAGCCAACACTGGATTGTAACTATGGAGATGAGAGACCACATTTCATTCTTATATTTGCAAAGTCTAGCAACATGCCCAGACCATAAAAAAATGTTCAAGAAATATTGGTGGGTTGGTTACTCACGCTGGCAGGTTGGGCCGTAATCACGTGAAGTCACGTGCCAATGGTTGTGACGGAAGCTGGCTGGGAAAGAGCCCCAGATTTTTCTCGGGCACTCAGAAATCTCCTCCGGCAGTTAATAGATAATCTTTAGTATTCTATTCAGAATAACTTCAAAGGCTGGGGTGGAGGAGGGACTTCACTTCAAAGGCTTTAAGAGGGAGAAATACAGCAAGTTAGGAAAGCCTGGTTGCTAGGACAACCCTCTCAAGATTGAAAGAGGACAATCACACATTGTGGACCCAGGCTTGGTGTGGCTGTGATCTCTCCTTTTGTAATATAGTACTCGCCTTTTGCTAGGTTGTGGGGGGAAAAAAGAGGGGAGCTCTATGGAAGGAAGAACAGTTTTGAAATGGCCATTTGAGAGTGCAATTTGGAGCCAGAAGGCCATGTGGCCCTAAAAAGTGCTTAAGTGCAAAAAGAAAGAAAATGGGCCTAACCTGGATTGAAAGGGGGCCGCCTGAAGTGAAGCACAATTGCTTGTAAGATTGCGAAGTTCATGAACTTTTGTCCCCCCTCACTTATGGGAATCCAGAATGGCGATCAAAGTAGGGTTATTTTTCTTGGACCCAGAATATCCTTGGATTTAGTAGTTTAAGATTAAGAAAGTAATTATTTGGTACTTAGCTGGCTTTCTTAAGTATTATTCTCAATTTGTGATTTGAATATTTATGCAGATATTAATATTTAAGTTTTTTTAGTACATTCTAAATAGTGAACTTTTGTTGGGCAATTACTATATGCCTGGCACTCTGCTGAAGCCTTTCCGTGTATTTAATTTCCAGGAAAATAAAACCTCCCTTTTTATTTGCATTTTACAGAGTTTTTTTTTTAAATCAAAATCTAGAGAGAGCATTTTAGATCATGCTTCCTGGCAATGTCATAAACAAACAAACAGACCAAAATTTAGAGAGATTAAGTGACTTCTCCAAGAATTGTTTCTCTAGGAACAATATTATTCGACAACTCTTATATCGTGCTTTCTACTTTTAGAAAGTACTTCTGTAACAGAGAATGAAGAATATGTGATCCTGCACTAACCAAAATAAATGTACTAAGTAATAAGCCTATAAGCCTGTTGAAACAGAAGCAAGAAAAAGAATTTCTTTCCTAACAACCTCTATTTTAGCACATTGCAGAGACCAGCAGTACCAGCTCCAGATGGGAGCTGACCTATCGCAGGAATTCAGCTGATGCAGACTGATTCCGCACGCTGACGCCAAGATCCTTATCACAACCAGCTAGAACGCTGCCCGCATGTCGCTACTTTCCCTTCCCTTTCTTATAAAAGTTACCGGCTTGGCCAGAGATGTTGAGATGGTTTTAAAAGCAGGAGTCCACCATCTTCTCAGGTCGCTGGCACCTGAATAAACCTCTTTCCTTTTCACTAGCACCTTTCGAGGATCGTCTTTCTCTGCGGTAGGCAGCCGAATATGTGTTTGGTAACGCTTGTGGGTGTTATTGCTCAAAATTGCACACACCAATCTGTAAAATTCAAATTTATAACATAATGGTATGTGGGAGGAACTTTTTTTCTTTCTACCTGCCTAGTTTTTTGGCTAGTCTAATAAACAAATTGACTTGAGACAAATGAAAAGGAGAAAAGGTAGTTTAATGACTTCCACATGTAGCCCCATGAAGACAAGGAGACCCAAGAACAAGTCAGGTGGTTGAACATCAGAGGTGTGCCATTGGGAGCTAAGGAACGAGATGGGGGCCTGGGGCTTCCAAGGGGAGGAGGGTGATTCACAGGCTCATCAGAAGAGCAGATGTTCAATAATTAGATGTTTGTCCTGCCATAGTTAGGGCATTCAGGTAGAAAGTTACCTTGCTTTCTGAGCCAGGGCCCCTATCTAAATTCTTTTAAGTAGTTAAAGCATAATAGAAGTTTTTCTTGAACGTGGTGGGTGTCGGTTGCCTTCAGTTTAGAATAATCCACGTGCCCAAATGACACATTTTAGAGAAGCTCATCCTGACCTTCAGGGATAAATGATTAGGGCATTTGAAAAGCAGATACGAACAATACATTCATATATTTCTGTAATGAGAATGACACTTGAGAAACATATTGCCCTGATAACATTAGGCAACACTGAAGTGAGCAGAGATGGGAGGCAAATGCGGTGGTTAGAAGTAGCCCCACATACTCCCAGAGGGCAGTGCAGGGATTCCTGCGTAGAAAGGTGTTTGTACGTGCACACACACACAGATGGCACTGAGGATGCTCCTTGGTAACTACTGTCAGTTATCTAGCCTTAGCTTTCTTTTATTTCCTACAGGGCCTTGTATACCAACTAGACCAGCATGTAGTATTTATACCCCGTTTATTGCCATATTAACATTGTTGATGTAAGAAACATTCAAATCAGTAGAGGATTTTTATAGGAGTTTCTTTGAGCCAAAACTGACAGTTGTAGGAAAGCAAAATCTCAAATCGTCCCAAGAATGGCAGTTTTGTGGTTTCTCTGACGCACTTGAAATTAAGGAGGGAACAAAGAAAGATTACAGGAAAGTGGGAGAAAGGAAGGTGGGCATTGGATGATAGGATAGTTAACAACATTCTGTGCTCCCTTGAGGGTGTTTACTTATTTCAAGTGTGTCAGCCTAACTGAACAAAAACAATGGGCAGGCCTTGCTTAAGGCAAAGTTAACCTTTCACTAAAGAAGTTACATGCCTGGGGCATGGCGACCCACTGTGACCTGCCCTTTCAAGACCTTATGATCAGATTGCCTTGTGAGATTACTCACTGGAGAACCACTGTTTGGTTCACCGCCTATCGTAAATTCTCTTTTGCCCCTTGTTTTTTTAACTTGATATATCTAGGATCTTTCTGGATTTGAATGTATATTTATAGCTTATTTTTGTTTTTTTTAGATTTTATTTATTTATTTTGAGAAAGAGGTGGAAGGGACTGAGAGGGAGAGAGAGAAACATCGATGTATGAGGAGAACATCAATCAGTCGCCCCTTGCACACCCCAACTGGGGACCTGGCCTGCAACCCACGCATGTGCCCTGACTGGGAATTGAACCAGAGACCTGTAGGTTTGCATTCTAGCACTCAGTCCACTGAGTCACACCGGCCAGGGCTGTAGCTTGTTTTTAAAAATGACTGCACAGGTTTCCACTGAACGTCTTGGAATGAACTACTAATGCCTCCAGTTTCCTGTGTTATAGACAATGCTGCAATGAACAGTCTTGTAAATATATGTTTGCATATATGTGCAAGAATATCAATGGTTAAATTTTCAAAACTGGAATTGCTGGGTCAAATCAATTGTTTTTTTTCCTCTACCTCTGTTGTCACCTGACCTTTTAGCAACTGTTTTTAAAGAACCCTCTTTATATTAAGAAATTTAGTGCTTTGCCAATGTGCTATAATTATATCTTCTCAGTTTGTCATTTAAGTTTATTAATTAAACTTAAATTATGCAGAAAATTTTTAAGTTTATTTGCAGACCTTTTCCTTTGTAGTTTTTGGGACATGCATTTTATGTAGACATATACCAAGATCGATCTATGTTTATTTCTACTACAACTTTTAATATTACATTTTTATATTTAAATTTTTGATTCATGTGAAGTTTGTTTTGACAAAAAGAATGAGCTAGGAAGCCAAATTAATTTTTTTCCAGATGGCTTCCCCAGAGTCCTAACACTATTTATTACAAATAAACTTTTTCCTACTATTTTGATATATTGTTTTTAACCTATACTAAATTCCCATATGCATTTAGATCTATTTCTATAGGTTTTTTTCTTCATTGTTCTGTTTGTTTATTCATGCAAGACAAACCTTTTTAAATCACTGTTCTTTATATGACATTCTACACATTAATTTTTATTCCATCTGGAACTGACTTTGGTATGATGTCATGTGATAATCTAAATGCCAAATGAAGCCACACCATAGACAGAAAGCAGTTAAAGAAAAAGAAGGCGGTATGTGAAGGAGGTTAGGATGAGACTCCCCAAAATGCACTGGTTTGGTGTGTGGACGGTTTTGAGCCAAAAGCAATCATGACCCAGCAGACTCAAGAAAAACTTTACCTCTCCCTTAATTACCTAAAGGAAGTTAGGTAAGCGGCCTGGCCCAGAAAGAGAGATAACTTTTTATCTGAATGACTTACCTGCGAGGTAGGGCAAACATCTAATCATGAAACATCTGCTCCTCTTATCATCCTGTGAATGATCCTCCCTCCCTTTGAAGCCCGAGGCCCCACCCCATTTCTTAGTTTAGCTTCAATTGCCTGCCTTGTCTTTGGGTCTTCTTAAGGCCCTCTCTTGTACATAATCAAACGACTTTTTCTCTTTTTAATCTGTCTAATGTGAATCTGATTATTAGATCAGCCAAAGAACCTAGAAGGGTGGAGAGAAAAAAATTTTCCTCTCTTCATAGGTATAGGTCTCTTCTCACTTGTTTGTATAATCGATGAAAGGTGAAAAGAATCAGTTGAGAAAGGACAGTTTATCACCACGGTATTTTTATTTTATTTTATTTTATTTTTATTTTTAATTTAAAGAGGAAAGGAACCTACCAGTGAAGTAAAACAGGACTAGAGGAACTTTTATTTATTTAATTTATTTATATTTAGAGAGAGGGAAAGAAAAGGAGAAAGAGAGGGAGAGAAATATCTATGTGTGAAAGAAATATAGATTGGTTACCTCTCACATGCCCCCAGCCGGGGACCTTGCCCACAACCCAAGCATGTGCCCTGACTGGGAATCAAACTGGCGACCTTTTGCTTTGCAGGCCAATGCTCAATCCACTGAGCCACACCTGCCAAGGCAGTATTTTTATTTTATTACTAAAAATATACTGTGGTATTTATTGTTATTAAAAATATAGTAAATGAATAATGTTGTTAACATAGGACCATTTTGATCATTTTTCTGTCCCTATAGTTCTTTGAAATTATTAACACTAAATTTTGCTATCGGAATAAATCATAGGAGATTCTATCTTGTAATTATCCTTCCCTACCCTTATAAAATTGGGCTTCCTGTCACTACCAGAACCAATAAACAGAGACAAGGATTGAACTTTTATGAAAGCTTTATTCAGATGACTAGTGATCTGAGAAGAGGATTATGTACCCTCAAAAACTGTCTTAACCTCTCATTTTTAAGCTCACCTTTTAATAAGGAGATGAAAGGATAAGTAAGGGGTTTGGGAAAAGGTTAACTGGATAGAAGGGTAGGTAAGGGGTTTGGAAAAAAGATTAGACAAGACTGGCAGTGCAGCCTCGTGATTTTCCTTGGACTTACTCTTCTGTCGATCAACAGTTCTTCATCTGCATGGGGGCTGTTCCTTCCCTGGAACACAGTGGCTCAGATCCCATCTCCATGGCTTGCAGACCCCTGGGGCACAAAGGCTGAACTGCTGGTCAACCTCCTGGAGTCACGTAGGTCATGCATTCCAGTTCCTGGAATAACAACTTTCCGCGTGCATTAGTCACTGATGCCTATCAACTAAGGCTAAAATCTTTAACTCTTGAGTTCCCCTATCACTTAATTATCCCTTTATACTTTTGTTTTTCCTATTTTTATGATTTTTCATCAAAAACAACTTGTTTTAATTTTGCCGCAGGACCCCCCACCGCCTCAAAAAATAGTACCATGATGTGACAGAAATATGTGGAACTGAACCAGAATCTTTGTCCAACAGATTCAACTTGCCTATAATTATAAGTATTAGCTTTCTTTTAGTGAAATACACAAAGAACTACATCTCTAAAGATAAGAGAAGGTTTAAGCCCTGGTAGAATTTAAATATAAGACTGCAAAAAAACAAACCAACAGAAAAAAATAAATAAATAAAAGGAAAACTGAAAAAGAAATGACACTAAGTTGCCTCTTCCTGTATGTGTGTTCTAGAAATAGAGCTTAATTTCCCAAGGAACACAATAGTTTAGGGTTCACTTAGCTGCAATTTTGTGGCTGACACAGTTCAGGGCAGCCTTCACCACAGAGACCTGGAAAGCCAAATGCTGACTTTCTAAACTTACTTGTAGCCAATTGTGGTCTATGTGATACAAACAGGAGACTGTTGTTAAATAAGGGGGAAACTCCCTTTCTGATGAAAGACACTGCTATAGATTGAATGTTTGTGTCTTCCCCAAATTCATATATTGAAACTTTATTCCCAATATGGTGATACTAGAAGGTGGGGGCCTTTGTGAGGTAATTAAGTCATGAAGATGGAGCTCCTAGGAATGGGGTTAGTGCCCTTTTTTTAAAAAAAGACCCAGCCCTGGCTGGTGTGGCTCAGTGGATTGAGCACCAGCCTGCAAACCAGAGTCTCTGCTTCAATTCCCAGTCAGGGCACATGCCTGGGTTGTGGGGTAGGTCCCCAGTAGGGGGCGTGTAGAGGCAACCACACATTGATGTTTCTCGCCCTCTCTTTCTTCCTCCCTTCCCCGTTCTCTAAAAATAAATAAATAGAATCTTAAAAAAAATTAAAAGAAAAGAAAAGAAAGGGCCCAGAGAGCTTCCTTGTTTCTTCTGTTATGTGAGAAGACAAAAAAAAAAAAAAATCTATGAAACAGGAAGTGAGCTCTCACCAGACATGAATTCTGCCAGCACAATGACCTTGGACTTCCCATCCTCCAGAACAGTGAGAAATAAATGTTTATTTTTAAAGATCCTAAGAGAGAGGGGAAGGGAGGGAGAAAGCAAGGGATGATTGATGTGAGAGGGAAACATCTAATGGTTGCTTCTCACATGCCTTCAACTGAGGACCTGGCCCACAAGCCAGGCATGTGCCCTGAGCAGGAATTGAGCCGGTGACCTTTCAGTTCACAGTTTGGCACCCAACCCACTGAACCACACCAAGCAGGGCTAAAGGTTTATTATTAAAGGCACTCAGTCTGTGGTATTTTTGTTATAGCAGCCTGAGCCCACTAAGACAGAGAGATGGATGTGGCTGACACTACCTCCTTCCTTTTTTTCTCTCTTGAAAGCAGAACTGATATCTGGAGATCAGGTGACTATTTTTGAACCATGAGGGATACAGCAAGAGTAAATCAGACCATTGGCCTGCACTTTGATGCCAATACTGCTTATCTCCAAATTTTCTGTGTTAAAAAAAAAAAAATCAGAAACCCTTATTTAAGTCACTGTTCGTTAAGTGTTCTATAACGTACAGCCAAAAATGGTATATAACTAATAGGGGTAGTATATGAATATATAGCAATAATAAAAATACAAATCATGTAATAAGCTGGTTTCCTGCCTACATAATTTCAATAAACATTTTTTTCAACATATGTTTGCAGGAGTTCATGTCCTATAAGAACAAAGATAAAGTGTTAATTAGATTTCATTTGAAGACTTAACTATGAAGACCCTACTTACATGATAGAGGTGATAATATTCTCATTGAGTTATCTAAGGAAAAGCACTAAAGGGGATTCACAGTGTTAAAAACAGTCTCGGGAATCTGTATGTGTATTCTTGCCACTCTGTCAGATGGAGAATGAAACAAAATTTCTAAGTGTTTTTTTGAACTGCTTTCAAGTTTAAAAAGTTCTTCATCCCAAGATTATACTAAACATTTGCCTAGATTTTTTAATTTTATAGTTTCATTGTGTATGTTTATGCTCACCATTTTAATCTGGCCAGAATCAGTTTTTGATTGTAGTATTATGGTGGAGAGAGAGATCAAACTTTGTTATTTCAACTGGAAGACATTGGTCTCAACTGCATACTGGCTAATTTATCCTCTCTCCATTGATTCGAGCTGTCACCACTTGTGGGGGGGCTCCGCCCGCAGACCCCCTCCCCCGCCCCCCACTGCCACCTATGAGAATAAGTCTACCAAGATGTGATCTGCTTGGGGAGGAAAGGTGGCCAATCTCTCAAAGGAGAAGGGCCAAGAGCCTTTGCCTCAATGGGCTTTTATTGGGCTCATTCACACAAGAATACAGGTAAAGCTCATTAATCATTGTCAAGCAGTAAGGATCAAACAATAGATAACAAAGAACTCTGAGCACCTATTCTGAGTCAAGGTCAGATAGCTAAAGAGCAATAAAACTTTTGAGGAACAAACTTACTTCCTCCTTGGACCCTTATCATTTAATTGAGAGCATTCTAAACAAAGCAAGTTTCATAGGATTTTACATATTCTTTCTTAGACCTGATTGCCTGGGGAACCCGCCCTTTCCAGCATAGGGCTGCACCACCCTGTGGCATTGTTTCAGGCTTAAGTCAGGCAGGGGAAGTAAGGCAGCCAAGAGATTAGGAGACTTCTTGCAGACAGAATGAGGACTCAGGCTTTGTCAAAGCCAAGGGACAAGGGTCCATCACCCCTTTTGCTGTAGCCCCCCAAGTCCTTCCCTGGGGGCCTCCCACGTGATTGTGCCTGTCTTAGGTTGTTCCCCCCTTGGGGAATCTTACCCATCATTGGCTAACCGACCAAGCATTGAGGGCCAGTTATGGTTGAAGTAAAAGGAGCAGAAGAGGAGCTCCTGCCAGGGAGATAAGCTTTGTCTCCTTAGTGGCTTACGGTCCAGAGGTCGCCCACTCAGCCTTAGCCTTGGGTGGGTTACAGCTTCTCAAACCAGGCAGGGTGGTTCCCAACAACCACTTATTACTCAATTGTCATGTACATGAGTGTATGTATACAGGGGGGAGCAGGTTTACAGTTGTTTGTATGGGAAATAATGCAATAATTAATAAATAATAACTCAAAAATAAACTCTGTTTTTTGTACTCATAACTGTAAACCTACTTTTCCTCCACTCTATACTCATTTATATGTATATATACGAGGTCTATCCAGAAAGTATCCAGACATGTAATATGAAACATAGAGACATTTACTGAAGAAGATAGAAGATACAGGAAACACTGTACTTAAGACAATGATGTCTCAGTCCCCTTCAAAGTAGGTACCTTGGGACCTCACAGTTCTTCTAATTGCCATCGGCTGCCCTGTTGTGTTTACGTGAATCTCACTGACAGTCTGAAATCTCTTCCCTTTCAAAGGTGATTTTAGTTTTGGGAGAAGCCAGAAGTCACACACCCTGAATCTGGGCTGTAGGGGGGCTGAGTCATCTGGGTGATTTGATGTTTCACCAAAAAACTCTGCATGAGATGTGATACATGAGCGGTCACATAGTCATGATGAAGCTGCCAATCACCAGTTGCCCATAGCTGTTGCCTTCTGAGTCATCCGAATAGTTTCCACAGAGGAATGTTCAAGCTTAATGCAAAATTCAATGCAGGTTCACTGCTCTACTGGCTCAGTCATTTTGAATGTGAAGGCCACACAGTGCACATGCTCACTCAGTGGTGTCTACCGCCCCCACTGACCAGTGCAGTGAAGTTGTCTTTGTTCATGCATGTGCACTCCAGTGCACTCTCCTTGGCTGCCAGGTTCCATCAGTACCATGAAAACTGTTCTTGGTATATTGACAATGGCTCGACTTTTCCCAGAGAGACCTCGTACATATACATTATAAATACATATATTTATATATACATGTATATATATTAAAGTGTTTATATATGTGTACGTATATGTATATATTCATTTATATTCTCAATTATCATATGCATGAGTCTGTTCCTGGACTTTCACTGTTGTCACAAGATATTGTAGTTATATATTTCCATGCCTCAGTGATATCATGTTAGCTAGCATAGTTTTGAATGTGATTTGTCTTGGTGTAGGTTTTTTTTTATTATTTGCTCAGTTTTTGTAATCTGTAGGTTTATGTCTTTAGCCAAATTTGGGGAAATTGCAGCCATTATGTCTTTGAATATTTTTCTCATCCCCTCATTCTTTCTCTTCTCTGGGGATACAATGGTGTTTGTTATTGTCCCACAAGTCCATGAGGCTCTGTCTTCTTCCGCCCCTAAATCTTTTGTCCCCCTCTTGTTTAGGTTAAGTAACATCTGTCAGTCAGTGCTCAAGTTGCTGATTCCCCTCTCGGTCATTTCCACTCTACTGTCGAGCCCGCCCAGTGAGCTTTTATTTCAGTGATTATATTTTTCAGTTTTATAGTTTCCATTTTTTAAAACACATTTTCTTTGCTGATATTTTCTATTTCTTGTTGGTTCTAAGAAAATTTGTGGTTGCTTTGTAAGAGCATTTTTTGACAGCTGCTTTAAAATCTTTGTCAGATAACTCCAATATCTGATTCATCTCCATATTGGCAGTTGATTGTCTTTACTCATCCAATTCATGATTTTCCTGCTTCCTGATGTGACGAGTAACTTGCTATTGTATCCTGGCATTTTGAATATTGCTAGGAGACTCTGAATCCTATTTAAAGCTTGTATTTTCACAGGCAATTAAGATGTAGGTTTTGGCTGACTTTGTGGGCTGTGGTTCCAATGGCAATTTAGTTGGGCCATGTTATTCTGGTCTCCTTAGTCCACCTGGGACTACCGGGGCTCCTGTGGTTCCCACTGGTGCTTCTTGCTGGGGCCAGATACCCTTCTGTGGTCCCGGTGTTGCCAGGGAGAGATACCAGCAGTCCCTGGGCTGCCTGTTGCTGGTGGGAGGCTCTGTTCAGTCCCTGCAGGTGCCATGCATGGGTGAAAGGCACTTCCTGGCCTACCGTTGCTTCTAGGCAGGAGATAGTAGATGCCATGGGACACAGGACAGAGAGTGTTTCCCACTTCCGCTCTATTCTCACAGGTGTTGGTGGGGTTCCCCCCGATCTCCACTGTTGCTTCCAGGCAGAGGAGAGCCTACCTGAGTCACCGTGAGCTGTGGGAATGTGGAAGAGGCAAAACATTACCTCTGTTCATCTTAGGTTTTTAGCTGAGACTTTAACAGAATACCGTGAGAAAAACAGTTTTTTTTTAAACTCACTTATGATCAGTTATATTAGAGAACAGGTTGAATTGTTTTCCTCTTCTGTTGATAAAAGCTGTATTACAAAGATATTATCATAGGAAGAGGCAATCAAAGCATGAACAGTCATATATTTTGAGGCTCTCGTGTTTCTGGGAAATCTGGTAATAGGAAATAATGTTATTTTGAATGTAGCCAGCCCTAGATCCTTTCTATTTCCTCTCAGCTTCCTTAAAAATTGAACAGTTCCCTTTTAAGCTGACCTCTTTCTGCCTGTATCTTACAGATGGAAGGTAAGTGCCATTTTCAATATTCTGCCTGGAAATCTCCTTAGCTAGATCACAGACTATGTTAGATTCCTTTTTTTATTTTCCACATTGTGGCAGGTGAGATTGAATTCGACTTTCTGCTGCTTCTCCAGCTTTCAGCAGTTTTTCCTCCCTTCATGAGCAAGCCCTCTCCCTCTGGCTCCTTCATCACCCACCAACAGTCTTCCAGCCTCCTCCGGCTCCCAGTCCTAAAGCTGGATGCCACCTTGTGTGTTAGGGCTCTGTTGCAGCCACGCTTCCCTGTGAGGAGGAACACTTGTTCTGGTGACCCATCGCTATAACAAGTGAGAACTGCAAAACCTTCGGCATGGCACAAATCATTGTGTGACCCTCCCTGCTCCAACTAAGAGACTTGACAGCTTCTGGCAGCCCGAGGCCATGTCCTTGGGACAACCCAGCCCCATTAAGTTCCAGCCTGGAAAAGCTCAAGGCTGCCGAAAACTTTGAGTCTTTTTTCCAGCCGGAACCTGGTGATCGGCGCCTGTCCTCCCTCTCCTTAGAGCATTTGCTTTAGAAAAGTTATCATTGCAAATCCTTTCCCTGCATGTCTGAGTTTTATCTGTCCCTTCTACAACCAAGGACAAGAGACACATTCCTTTGAAGTGCAATCATCAGTAAAGACAGGGCCAGTGAGTGGGCAGGGACAGCCTAATCACATCTCTTAGCGCCCTTCAGTACAGACTTCGGCTTTAACACAGACATGGTTTTTGTGGGTGAGGAAGGCAGGAGGGCTCCGCTGGGTGAGTCTGGTTTGGGGTTCCTCATGAGGGAGCAGCAGGGCGTGGAGCAGGTGGGAGCTGGCGGAGCAAATCTCCCACTTCCTGCTGTCTCGGGGTCTCACTGTGCTATCTGTGCATGAGGTGGTTGGGGCCTCGGGGCAGTTGGGCTGCTTACAGGGCCGCAGCAGGCTTCAAGGGCAAGTATTCCCATGAGCAGGGCAAAGGTCACAACGCCTTTTCTAATCTAGCCTTGAACGTAAGCCCACGTCCCTTCCACTAACTTCTGTGTAGAATATTGCAAGTGTTCCATATAAGCCACAACTCAGCCCAGTGGAAGGGGAAGGGAAAACAGAACAGCAGATGAAAGTTCATGATGGGAAGAATGTCAAGGTCGTGTTGTAGATGGGCCCCAGGAATGGGAGAGGATGTCATGACCATGTGGGGGAAATATATTTTGCCACAATTATCTACTTTTCAAGCACTTAAATTTAATATGGCATAGTCTTTTATATCCCTAAATAGAAATATTTCTTTTGTTTGTTCATTTTCTATTGAAACTTTAGATTCTCTCCCTTATTTGTGGAAGCTTAGAAAATTGTAGGCATTTGTCCAAGGCCTATAACACTGAGAGAAATAAGCCTTGTGTAACTGTTAGAAATCTGTGCTTTTGAGAGTTTTCTTACCCAATTCATGGTATGTATGGGCTACTGTGAATGCCCGAACCACCTTTAGTATTAGTTCTAGCATTCAAACCTAGGGACTCCAGCTTCCTGAGACTTTTTGTGTATTTAATTGATTGATTGATTCTAAAGAGAGAGAGAGGAAGGAGAAAGGAGAGAGGGGAAGAGAGAGAGTGAGAGAGAAACATCATTTTGTTGTTCACTTATTTATGCATTTATTAGCTGCTTCTTGTATATGCCATGACCATGGATTGAACCTGCAACATTGGTGTATTTAGACAATGCTCTGAGATACGTGGCCAGAGCTACATAATGATATATTGTTATTGAGATATATATATATATATATAATATATATACAAAATATATGATAGTGATAGGTGATCAATATGTGATATCAATATATCACTGATATCAATGAGTACTTGATTTTGATATATATGATTTTATTATCCATCGCTTCCCCATTTTATACCCCTCACCACCCTGTTCACTGTGCTACAGCAGTGACATACCCCGAGGGACCAACCTCTTTCTTGCCTTAGGGCTCCCTCACACCTTTGCTCCCTCTGCTTTGATTACTAAGCTAATCACCTTCTATTATAGGAAATGAATACCATCATTAAAAAGAAATCCAGAAATTTGAGTCCTCTCTGCTCTGTGTAGATTCCAGTTTCCAAATGTGTCCTCTGGACTTTTTCACATGGTAAACTCAGGATTCCAAAGGGCCGCAAGGAGAGCCAGCCCCAATGCACAAGCTCTTTTTAAGTCTCATCATTGCCTATTGACTAAAACAAATGGCGTGGCCAAGCCTAGGTTCAAGAGCTGGAGGTACAGGCGCTAACCCTTAATGGGAGGAGCCCCAAAGCCATATAGCAAAGAAGAGCGAAAGCAGGGTTCTGAGGACTTACTGCGGTTATGTTGAAAATATTGCCGTTTTGCAAACAATCTGCCACACATTTTTCCTCCCTCCATTTTTCTCACTTCTTTTCTTCCTCCTTGTCTTTCTCTTTTTCCTGTACCTTCTTCTTTCATTTGTTTCTGGGTATTTCTAATTAAAATTAAAATCTATAAGGTTGACATCATATTCGCCCTAATTTGAGAGTTGGGAGTGGCCTCTCAGTAACTAACTGGTTGGAGTTGTTAAGAAAACTTGCCTTTAGAGTTATTTGAAACGAAGCATCAGAAACCAGTTCTTACAGATTAAACATGAAAAAAATATCCCTCTAAATTAAGAAAGATAAACATGTCTGGTTCTTGCTTTCTTCTAACAATATTTTTTCTCCATCCAGTTGGAAAATAAAAGGACTAAAAATTTAGAAATAAGTGAATTGCTATTCTAAAAATGTAGGTGCCTTGTTGACTGAAGATATTTTCACCTTATGAGTTTATTGGATGTAAGTTGAGGAACATCTGTATATGTGTATACATACATAAATATATCTTCAAAAATTTCTGACAATTTGGCTCTTACTATTAGGGAAATTCTTTAAAGATTTTATTTATTTATTTTTAGAGAAAAGGGAAGAAAGAGAGAAAGCGAGGGAGAGAAATATCAGTGTGTGGTTGCCTCTCATGCGCCCCCAACTGGAGACATGGCCCGTAACCCAGGCATGTGCCCCCACTGGAAATCAAACTGGCGACCCTTTGGTTCGCAGGCTGGTGTTCAATTCACTGAGCCACACAAGCCAGGGCCCGTTAAGAAATTTCTTTATTGGGTTATCAGTACAACAACCATATTCAAAATTAATCAAAGTAACATAAATATTTTACATTTTGATAAGTACTTATCAAATATAAAAAGTTAAAAATTGATAGGAAGGCATCTCTCAATAATGAATGATGCTTCTTTTCCAATTACTTCATTTATCTGTCTGAGCTGCTACTTATTGCTGGAATGAGTAAGAGTTCAGCATCAGTACTAGTCCTATTTTTTATTTTTATAGAAATAAGCATTAAGAAAAATGTGATTACATAAATATATAGATGAAAATGTGAGGAGTTTCTTTCTATTTCTTCTTTTTTTCATTCTTGATTTTGTTGGAAGTTTTGTTATAGCAATGCCAACCAATTTTTTTGGATGTTTTCTGAGTTATTTGTGATGGTTATCTTTGTTGAAAATTGTTTTTGATGAGTTAGCTGGCAACTCAATTAAATCCCCTAATTTTTTAAGCAAATAATTGGAAATCATCTGACTTACAAGAGGATTTATTATCTACTTACTGAAGGCATTATTTCCTCTTACTAGTTAAGGGTATCAAAAAAGCCTTATTGAGTTATCGGTGGCTATTAACTTACCTACCTGTTATTAACTTAGAGATGCCTTGCTCCATTGAGCTAAAAGGAAAAGAAAGTAGGAATAAAATAAGTCTATAATATTTAAAAATGTGCATTTTGGGATTTTTTCCCCATAAGCTGTTAATAAATTTAGGCCAAATTAAATAACGTTTTGGTTTTCTAAGATTGTTTAGTTCTATAAAATATGAGTGATAGGCACTTGAAAATTCTATTATCATCTAGAATAAGTGTTCCTATATCCATTACAGATTGAATGGTTGTTAATTTCTTGACATATTTTCTTAATTTTAGAAAGTATTTTATAGTAAAACAGAGACCTTGAATCCTTTCACCCACATATTTCATTAGGTATCTCAAAAAGAGGGCATTTGCCTGCCTGGTGTGGCTCAGTGGATTGAATGCTGGTTTATGAGCTGAAAGATCACTGGTTCGATTCCCAGTCAGGGCACAAGCCTGGGTTGCGGCCTGGGTCCCGGTCCCCAGTTGGGGGCATGTGAGAGGCCCCCAAGAGAAACATTCAATGTTTCTCTCCCTTTCTTTCTCCCTCCCTTCCCCTCTCTCTAAAAATAAATAAATAAAATCTAAAAATATTTTTTAAAAAGAGGGCGTTTGCTATTTAACCACAATAATATTTACACCTAAAATTTAATAAGTTCTTAATATAACTTAACATCTAGTCCATAGTTAATTTTCCTTAATTATCTCATGTTCCCATTAAATGTCTAGTTGATATATAGTCTCTGTCAGCTATAATGGTAATACCACATGTGTCTCCTTCATGCATACCCCATGAAAATTTAGAATTAATGACAGTGAGGACGCAGTACATTGAACTGATGCAATTGATAATTTTAAGTTTGGAAATGATCTGTGCATATGTCTATCCGCACAGGAACTTCATTTGTTTAATATAATTTTCTCCTTAATTCAAGCTAGTTTCGTGGAGTCTAACAACACCACGACTCACTTGCCTTCTTTCTACCATATCCCTCCGCCTCTGCACAGCCCGCACGTCTGCTCCCGCGATCGTTCCGCTCTCAGGCCGTCAGGTCCCGATCAGCATCACACTGTCTTAAGGAAAGGCGTCAGGTCTGTTGATCAAGCGAACAGATCTTTGCTCAAACTAAAGATAACATCTTGACCTCAGCTGTGTTCCAGCCCTAGGCCCATGAAAACAGACCTACCTTACTGACCACACGCTCATGAAGCCAGACGGACTGACGCCATGCTGGACAGGAGCACCTGATACAATGATCAAGTACGCCCCACCTTAGCTCCACACAGTCGATCAGTAGAGCCCATGACCCCAACTCCCAACTGATGGTTTTTCCCCTACATAACTGAGTCCCTAGAGGCCACTGGGGACCCAGGTCTTAGACCAGTAACACCTGTGTCTTCAGGCTTAGTGCCAATTCCGTGAATAAACCTTTACTTTCTTTGCTGCAAACTCCTGTTCATGTTTTATTGGGCTTTGATGCACGCAGGCATATGAAGCACTTAAGTTCGGTAACATATGCTGTGTTTTAATAACTTACTTGGCATTTTAGAGAGTAATTTGGCATAACAGCCTTGGGAATACAATTTAAAATGTGTGATTGAGCAATTTCTTAGTATATTTAATATAACTTAGGATTTACATTCCAAATATATAACAATTTATAATGTTGGGTTTATAAATTATAGAGGTGTCTAGGGAAGCTTGTTTCATTGAAATACTGAAAAAGAAAATGGAATATTTTGAATGTACAAACAGTTAAAATGATTTCAGTATTAAGCGCCTAAAAATCTAAAAGTAATTGTTGAAATTTGTGCATTTATAATCAGCATAATAAAATTTATAAGTTTAACTTGTCTAAGAAAAAAACTACATTTTAAATTTGTAATATTAATAAAATAAGTACTGGATTTGAATGCAAAAGCGACTTCTGAAATAATCTTTTTCACAAAAGCTGCCTTCGAGGATACCACAAATCTCACACTGATTCTTTATTGGAAATATTAATCTCATCTTCCCATAGAACACATTGTCAGGTTCCCTAACATGTTGTCAGAAAGATGAAGCTTAAGATTCTCTTTCTCTCGCTCCTCCATGCTGAAACCTTACCTTCACTTTTCTTCAAAATATATTTCTGAGCTTTTCAGTGTGAACGTGGCTTGTCCTTTTACACCTGAAAATAATACGAACGCAATAGAAGCATAACAGAAACCGTGAGTATTCCACTGTTAATAAAACTATGAGGCACATTTCATCTACATTCTCCAAAATACACAGAAAGTCTGAAGAATCAACTGAGTTTGGCAGAAGCCTCAGGGGAGAAAGTCAAGTGGAGGAGCAGAATGAACTTCCAAAGAACCCAAGTGGTGACAGCCCTCAGGATGTTCCAGCCGTAATACTACCCCAGTGGTGAGAAGCTCAGTCTGAAGCCCAGATAACCACATCCCTCATTGTCAGCCATGAGTCAAGGAATTGGAATGAACAGAGCTGGTGGCAGAAGCCTTCTTGAAACCAGGTTGATCAGGATGCAGCATAGGTGACCCTTCTTGTAGGAAGGGTCACAGAGCCGACATATCTGTGGGGAGCGGTGCGTCTCTGAGGGACCAGGGGGAAGTGATCTGTGGTTGTCAGTATTCAACACAAGACATTATTGGGTGTTATTTTCAAGATAACACAGAAAACATGTGCATCAAAGATTTTAAATCCAATCATGTTGTCTTTCAAGCATGAAAGCCGAAGATGCTTTAACATGCATGATTCAAGAAATATTATACCTGTTAAACTTTCTTGAGAAAACTTTCAGCTGTGGACAGGTAGTTCAGCTGGTCAGAGTGTCGTCACCCAAACACACCAGCATTGCAGGTTCAATCCCTAGTCTGGGCACATACGAGACTCAACCAATGGCCCTGACTGGTGTGGCTCATGGGTTTGGGCATCGTCCCACAAAGTGAAAGGTCACCAGTTTGATTCCTGGTCAGGACGCATGCCTGGGCTGCCAACCAGGTCCCTGGTTGGGGCATGTGAGAAGGCAACCCATCGATGTTTCTCTCACACATCGATGTTTCTCTCCCTCTCTTTCTTCCCCTTTCTCTAAAAATAAATAAGTAAAATCTTTAAAAAAATCAACCAAAGAATGCATAAAGAAGTGGAACAACAAATGAATGTCTTTCTCTCTCTCTCTGTAAACAATAAATAAAAATTTAAAAAGAAAAAGAAAACTTCCAGAGGATGAATTATAACCATCCAAAATACAGCTGGGGAAACTATTATGAATGGGCTGGCAAGAAACATTAAACATGTTCGGCTCCAGAACTGAAATGGAAAGAATATGGGCACTACAATTATAGATAAAAATGTAAATAATAGACACTCTGAAAACAATATAACTACCAAAAATTGGGAGAAAAAAGAGGATACAAACTCTGAAGCAGGATAAGTTCGGTGATTAACTTACCTATATTACCTGGGAGTCAATGCATATAATTTAAGGCTGACAAATAAAAAATTAAAATGATCAACATTTAAAATATCAGATATGCCAAGAAAGATAAAATTGACCAATATCAGAAGTAGAGAATGGATTGGAGAGGAAAAAGAAAAAAGAAACATTAAATTTGTTATTTCTCGTTTTAGGCTTATTAGTCAAACAAGGAAAAGGAACTATAATATGTACTTAAAACTGAAATGAGATGAGTACTTGGAATGAGATACTATAAATAGGTGGTCAACCTCATTATTTATGGAAGAAATGCAAGTTTAAACCATAATGCAGTGGTACTCCCTACCCACAAGAATGAGAATGGTTACAGTGAAAAGTGGAGGCAACATCAAGTATCGGTGAGGATGGGGAGCAGCTGGGACTCTGGTTACTTTTGATGGGATTGTAAACTGTTACAACCACTTCGGTAAAATGGGCAGTATATACTGAACCACAGGAAAGCACATCCATGATTCAGCATTTGCACTCCTACCTCTCTGTCTCTCTATCTCTTTCTACATCTACACCTATAGCCAAGAGACATGCATACTATGTTCACCAAATGCAACACACAGGAATGTTCATAGCAACACTGTTCAAGCCCAAATCTGAAAACTGCTCAAATATTCATGAGTGATAAAATGGATAAATGGTATATCCACACAACACTACACTATACAGCAACTAGAATGCATACGCTACAAATAGACGTGACGATGATAAATGTTACAGGAATAATGTTGGGCCAAGAAGGAAGGCATAAAATTTTTTTCTAGTTGTATAAAAACACAAACGATTCGAAGCTCATTTATGACCTCAGAAGGATAACCCCGGCAGCGTTTTGACTGCAAGGAGACGAGCGAGGGGTTTCTGGGATGTGGCGCAGGTTGTAATTCTTGATCTGGATGATGACTGCATTAGGGGGGTTTCCACTTTGGGAAAGTTCATCAAACGTAAGAATTATATGCATTTAGGATTTTGTGCTTTTCTGTATGTACGTTATACGTCATTAATAAGGACAACAAGAGGAACAAAGCAGAAGGAACTTGATGCAGGAAATTGATGAAGTTGATTACATGAGCGATAGCAATATTGAGAAGCCAAACAAAAACTGATGAGGCAACTCAGATTAGCAGCAGCAGGAAACAAACATGCTTCCCAGACTTGAAGGAGCAAAGGCCATATTGTCGAGGCCCAGTTAAAAACGTGAGGCAAGCTCCTTAAGCCATCTGCTCAACTGGTCCTTGACCTTGGCCTACCAAGCCCCCTCTTAGCAAGAATCCTGCTTAGTCACTTCACTGAGAATGCATGTACCCTGGATATCTGATCAAATTCCTCATTCCTCACCCTTGCATCTAAGTTTTGGCCTGCCTTTAACAAGAATCCTGTTAGGCCAGTTTAGCAAGAATTCCCCCTATCCTTGATGTCTAATCAAGTTCCTCTCGTATTTTTCCATTCACTGGCCCCCTCAATCTATTTATTGCCTATAAATCCTGGTCTGTCTTTGCTTTACTGTGAGTTGAGCTCAGTTTTAGAACAAAGTATCTTTCCCCTTCTACAGTAGCTTGAATAAAATCTATCTCGCTGGGTTGCAGAGTGGGGATTTACCCTATGCCAGGCAAAATGATGCTCAGGGCAATGAGCTGATGAACCAGCCAGGTGAACCTGGCTGTCTTCCCCCATCTAATCATGGTAGCATTGGCCATTGACATGTTCTTTGCTGCCTGGTTCTTCATTTGTGAGGTCACATCCACCAAGTACATGTGGGACATCTACAGAGAACTGTCATCTCCTTGATGGCCTCACTTGTCACAGGTGTTGGGGTCCTTTTCCTGCTGGAAGCATTTCACCTGCTCCTCAAAATAAAGGCAGATCTGTGAACAAAAATCTGTCGTACTGTTTTTAGCAAGAGTCTGGTGTATAATTTTTCTTTTACTCTGTGTATAATAGGATGAAATAATCAGTCTTTCGGACTCCATCTCGTTCAGACTCCACGTCGGTTACCAACTTCTGCTTGCTGTTATTCACAGACATTTCAATTATTAAAGGAACCTAACCTGTAGCCTAAGAATGACTGAAACAACTTCTCTGCTCAAAACTACCTCCCCAAGGAGATAATGAAAATATGTACAAAAACCAATCATTTATAAAAAGATTTATAGGAACATTATGACTGGGGCCACAGCAACTACAGTTTGTTAACCAAAAGCAAAGAAGTATCACCATTCTCCTAGAACCCTTGCTCGTGTCCAGGTGTCTGCAGTCATCATTCATGTCCTGACCACGAACCCTCCCCCCCCGCCACCGTTTCCCCCTTCCTCATACATAACAGAAGCCGGAATTCTGTACTTTTTCAAGATGGTCATTTGGTCCGCCATCTTCTTGGTTTACTGGTTTTCCAAAAAAAGTCACTTTCCTTGCCCCAACCCCTTGTCGCTCAGCTTATTGGCTCTTGTGCAATGAGCTGTACAAGCTTCCCCTTGGTTATGTATGAGCTGGGGTCATCCTGGAGAAGTTGAAACCCTAGCAGGCATGTTTGGATACAGAGGAAGTGAAGTCACCGGCAAAGCCATTGCAGTAGGTAGAGGCTGCAGTCCTGGAGGGAAAAAGCTGTGGTCACTTATGCTTTTACTTTTACTAAACTAGAACTTTTTTTATTATGAAAAAGAAATATATCTATAAAAACCTATAAAAACATATTTAATAATTAAATATGAAAAGTTTTCCTGATTTCTGGCCAAGGTGGAGGAGTAGGTAGATATACTTCACTTCTTGCACAATGAAAAGAAGGATAGCAGCCAATTTAAAAACAAAAAACAACCAGAACTGCCAGAAAATCAAACTGTATGGAAGTCAGATAACCAAGGAGTTAAATAAGAAACATTCACCCAGACTGGTAGGAGGGGCAGAGACAGGCAGCTAGGGTGGAGAGGACATGCAGCAAGGTGGTGGTTGGAGGACCAGGCAGTCCCACATTTGCATGTGGATAAACCAGGAGAAACAACTAGGGAGCAAGGCAGACTGTGCAACCCAGTGCCTGGAAAGAAACCTGCAAAACCTCTGGCTATAAAAACCTGTGGAGATTGAGGCAGTGAGAAAAACTGCCAGTCTCACAAGAGAGTTCGTTGGAAGGGCCCATGGGGCCCTAGAATGTCCCAAAGCCCACCCACCTAGCAGTCAGCACCAGAAGGATGCAAGTTGCTTGTGGGTAGCGGAGGAAGTGACTGAAAGCAAGGTGAGAGCCAAGCAAGCAGCATTGTTCCGTCTCGGATCCCACCCCCCCCACAGACAGCACCACAATGCAGTGATGTGGGTTGCCCCGTCCTGGTGAATACCTAAGGCTCCACCCCTTACAACATAACAGATGCACTGAGTCAAAAAAATATGGCCCAAATGAAAGAATATATCAAAACTCAATAAAAATAACTAATCAAGAGGAGATAGCCAACCTACCAGATGCAGAGTTCAAAACACTGGTAATCAGGATGCTCACAGAAATGATGGAGTATGGTCGCAAAATAAAGGAAGAAGTGAAGGCTATGTAAAGTGAAATAAAGCCCTGGCTAGTGTGGCTCAGTGGACTAAGTGCTGGCCTGCAAACCAGAGGGTCACCGGTTCAATTCCCAATCAGGTCATATGCCTGGGTTGTGGGCCAGATCCTCACCAGGGGGCACATGAGGGGCAATGACACACTGATGTTTCTTTCCCTCTCTTTCTCCTTCCCTACCTCTCTCTCTAAAAATAAATAAGTAAAATCTGAAAAAAAGTAAAATAAAGCAAAATATACAGGGAACCAACAGTGAAGGGAGGGAAACTGGGACTCAGATCAATGATTTGGAACAGAAGGAAGAAATAAACATTCAACCAGAACAGAATGAAGAAACAAGAATTCAAAAAAATGAGGAAAGGCTTAAGAACCTCTGGGACAACTTTAAATGTTCCAACATCCAAATTATAGGGGTGCCAGAAGGAGAAGAGGAAAAGCAAGAAATTTAAAACTTATTTGAAAAAATAATGAAGGAGAACTTCCCCAATCTGGCAAATGAAATAGACTTCCAGGAAGTCTAGAAAGCTCAGAGAGTCCCAAAGAAGTTGGATCCAAGGAGGAACATGTCAAGATACATCATAATTAACTAACCCAAGATTAAAGATAAGGAAAGAATCTCTCTCTCTCTTTTTTTTGGAAAGAATCTTAAAAGCAGCAAGACAAAAGGAGACAGTTACCTAGAAAGGAATTCTCACAAGACTATGAGCTGACTTCTCAAAAGAAACATTGCAGGCAAGAAGGGGCTGGAAAGAAGTATCCAAAGTCATGAAAGGCAAGGACCTACATCCAAGATTACTCTACTAGCAAAGCTATTATTTAGAATGGGAGGGCAGATAAAGTGTTTCCCAGATAAGGTAA
Organism: Tonatia bakeri; assembly: GCA_004024845.1. Taxonomy (NCBI): domain Eukaryota; kingdom Metazoa; phylum Chordata; class Mammalia; order Chiroptera; family Phyllostomidae; genus Tonatia; species Tonatia bakeri. Next base: position 16,950 of record PVIA01007645.1, on the reverse strand, counting down.
AGCTAAAGGAGTTTATCATCACCAAACACTTATAAGAAATGTTAAATGGACTTATCTAAGAAAAAGAAAATCAAAACTATGAACAGTAAAATGACAACAAACTCACAGCTATCAACAACTAAACCTAAAAGAAAACAAAAACTAGCAAACAAGTAGAACAGGAACAGAATCACAGAAGTGGAGATCACATGGAGGGTTGACAGCAGGGAGGGGAAAGGAGGGAAATGTGGGAAAAGGTAAAGGGAATAAGAAGCATAATTTGTAGGTACAGAATAAACAGGTTGAGGTTAATAATAGTATAGGAAATGGATAAGCCAAAGAATTTATATGTATGACACAAGGACATGAACTAAGGAGGGGAATACTGGAGGGAGGGGAGGTGCAGGGTGGAGGGGGATAAAGCGGAGAAAAAAAGTGGGACAACTGTAATAGCAAAATCAATAAAATATTGCTTTAAAGAAAGAAAGTTTCCCTTTGAAATCATGACAAAACAAAGAAACACACTATCAGTACTTTTATTAAATAGTAACCATTCTATCCAGTGTAATGGGAAAAAAAGAAGCCAAATTGTCTAAGGATAGGAGAAGACAGAATATTATTATGATTTGGATATAATCTAATTATTTATATGGACAGTTTTAAAATCTATTAAAAATTATTAGGACTGATAACAGGGTTTATCAATATTGCTGTATACAAAATCAGTAATCAAAAATTAGTAAGCCCTAGCTGGTGTGGCTCAGTGGATTGTGTGCCAGACTGCAAACTAAAAGGTCGGTCATTGGTTCAATTCCCAGCCAAGGCACATGCCTGTGCTGACGGCCAGGTCCCTAGTAGTGGGCAAGCAAGAGGCAACCACACATTGATGTTTTTCTCCCTCTCTTTTTCCCTCCCTTCCCCTCTGTCTAAAAATAAATAAAATTAAAAAAATAGTAATAACAAAAATCAGGAAACAAAATTTGAAAAAAGATACTTTTAGTATTAAAGCATTAAAAAATATCATGAGCCTAGTAATAAATCTAATGAGAGATGTGCAGAAACTCCATTGGGGTGATTATAAAATTTTACTGAGAATCATTACAAACACCTATTTGTGTGATGAGATGTGTCATGTTTATGAGATCAAATACTTAATATTATAAAAATGTCTACTTTTCCTAATTGATCTACAGAGTCAATGCTATGTTTGTATATGTTGACAATTTGATTCTAAATATGGAAGGGCCAAGGACAGCTAAGTCTATTTGGAAAAAGAATAAAATAGAGTCTTATTCTGTCATTAGATATCATTACTTACTGTAAAACTAGGGTCATTATGGCCCTGACCAGTTGGCTCAGTTAGTTGAGCATCACTCTGTAAAGTGAAAGGTCACCGGTTCAATTCCCAGTCAGGACCCACACCTAGGTTGTGGGTTCAGTCCCCAGTCAGGGCATGTACAGTGATGTTTCTCTCACATCTCCTTCTATTTCTTCTTCCCCTTCCCTCTTTCTAAAAAATATTTTTTTAAAACAACTATGGTCATTATGATAGTGTGGTACCTATTGCAAAGGTAGAGAACTTAAACACTAAGATGGTGTCACCGCACAGGAACTTCATTTGTTAATAAAATTTTCTCCTTAAATCAAGCTGGCCTTGTCTAGTCTAATAACACTGTGCGTGACACACCTGCCTCCTTTCGACCGGATGCTTCTGCACTTGCACAGACTGCATGTCCCCTCCTTTATCGTTAAGCCCTTAGGATAGATATTAGGTCCTGGTCAGCATTAAGCTGTCTTAAAAGTAAAGCCTCCGGTCTGTCAACAATGAGAACACAGTTTGGGCCAAACTAGACATAACTATTTGACCTCAGTTATGTTTTAGCCCCAGCCCCATAAAGGTGGAACAGCCCTACCTACCACGTCATCACCCTGAAACGAGATAGGATGGCTCTGTAGCTGACATCAGGACCTGATGCAGTGATCCACTACTCCCTGCCATGGCCCCATCTCCCTTAGCTACCGTGACTAATGATTTCCCCTATGTGGTCTATCATCCAGAGGCCACCAGGGAGCCGGGTTATAGAGCGCTAGCTCGCATGTGCCTTTGGGCTTGGTGCCAGTTCCCTAAACAAGCACTAACTTTCTTTGCTGCAAACTCCTGTTCACGCCCCATTGGGCTTGGATGCATGTGGACAAACAAAACACTTTAGTTCGGTACCATTGGACTCGAAAACCCAGCAACAGACTTCTGCATCCATGAACACTGGATTTATGCGAAAGTTGGCACTGCCGCATTGGACTGTTTAATAAATAGTACTGGATCAATTGAATAGCCATCAAAAAGTGAACTCCTACATGGCACTGTACCAAAATTTAATTGTAGATGGATTATTGACCCAAGTATGGCAAGCAAAACTGGAAAGCTTTTAGAAGGTAATACAAAAGCTAATCTTTATGATCTCAGCACTTGGGAAGTTTTCTTAAACAAGAAATAATAACATAGATATTAAAATTGATAAATTAAGCCACATTACAATAAAGATCTGCTCATAAAAAAACACTATAAAAATAGTAAAAAATAGACATAGGACTAGATAAAATATTTGAAGACATAACCAACAAAGAAATTGTATGTGGAAGAAGATATAATGGCCTCCTGCATATTAATAAGGAAAAAACAACTCTGTTAAAAAATGGGTTAAATATTTGGACAGGTTTTTTTTTTAATGAAGAAGAAATATAAGTGACCAATGAACATACGAAAATATGCTATCTCATTATTAATCAGAAATAATGCAAATTAAAATCACAAGGTGATCCTATTGTGTACCCTCTAGATTGATAAAAATTGAAAATCTTCCAATAACATATCGAACAAGACCTTAGAGTGATCTAACTTTCATACATTATTGATGGGAGTGTAAATTTAAATAGCCACTTTGGAAAACAATTTTGCATTACCTAGTGAAGTTGAAGGTGCACATAACTTTTGACACAGCCATTTCACTCTGGCATATATTCCCTGGAGAAATGTGTGCATATGTGTACGAGTATGCACAGATAGCAATGCTTCTAATCATATAGTTCATGATAGCCACCAAACTGGAAATGGCCCCAAAGTCTATCAATTGCATATTCATGCATTGAAAATAAATTTCAGCGATGGGGAATGTGTGTGGATCTTACATCACTCTGAGCAAAAGAAGCAAGATCCAGTGGAATACAAAGAGGCTATTTCCATTTATGTAGAGGTGAGAAAGAGTTAACAGTCAGCCACGTATTGTTGGTATGGTTACCATGGTAGACATAATAATGGGCCCCCAAAGATGTGCACATTCTAATCCCAGATCTTGTGAATGTGTTACTTTGCAGGGCAAAGGAACCTGCAGATGTTATTGAGATTAAAGACCTTGACCTGGCTGGTATAGCTCAGTGGATTGAGCACAGGCCTGTGAACCAAAGGGTCATTGGTTCAATTCCCAGCCAGGGCACATGCCTGGGTTGTGCGTCATGTCCCCAGTTGGGGGTGCACCAGAGGCAACCACACATTGATATTTCTCTCTTTCTCCTTCCCTTCCCCTCTCTCTAAAAATAAATAAATAAATAAAATCTTTAAAAATAATAAATGAAGACCTCGAGATGGTGGAGTTTATCCTGGATTGTGTAGATGGACTCAACGTAACAACAAGCGTTCTTTGAAGCAAGCTTTAGGAATCTGAGCAGACATGTGACCATAGAAGGAAGGCTGCTACACTGCTCTTTTTGAAGGTAGAGGTAGCGACCCACAGCCAAGGAATGTGGGTTGCCTCTAGGAGCTGGAAAAAGCAAGGAAGTGGATTTTTCCCGAGAGTCTCTAGAAGTAAACACAGCCCTGTGATGCCTTGATTTTAGCCCAGGAAGATTGGTGTTGAACTTGTCATTTACAGCACCCTACAAGAACAAATTCGTATTGTTTCAAGCCCCCAAGTTTGTGGTAATGTGTTACAGCAGCCCTAGGAAACTAATGCAGGTGCATAGGTGGTATAATGATAAATAAAGTAAGGAAATGATTGTCATTGGTCATGATAGAAACCACCTTTGAAGAGGGGTTGAGAGGCTGGTGTGAACAGAAAAGGGCCCTTGGAAGGTAGGGGGTGCGGGCAATGTAGTTTTTCTTGACTTGGTGATGCAGACACTGGCCCGCAGTGTCCATGGCGTTATAGATGAGACAAAATAAATTCACATGGACTACCGAGTCCTGTGGAGAAAAGGGGATGAGGTGGCCACTCTCTTGAGGGGAGAGTACCTTGACCCTTGCCTTGACAAGCTTTTATTAGCTTTCTAATAGCATACATCAAAGAAGGTTCTCATTCATTATGCTTAGGTTTGCTTTAGGTAATTACTTTTTAGAGATAGCAACGGAAAGGATGTTACTGATTCCTTCTTACAGATTAACAAGGAAAAAATGTTGCAAATGCAAGGGAACAATAAGAGTAATTGGTCTGGTTACACTTCAGTCCTGGGGAGAATTAGCACAGACTTCTGGAAGTTACTTTAAAGATATGCAGTAAGCATTTGCTGCCTCAACTCAGGGAGAGGGAGTTTTAGCAAGAGCAAGCCACAAAGCAGCCTCGGTACAATGCAGGCCTGATCTCCCACAGGAGAACCTATCTGTGGGCATGGCTCCTGTGTGCTGGACCTTGCTCCCCACTGGCTTTTCTGAGTGGGGGATGGGCTACATTCCCACGCCACGGGTAACTGTTCCCTACAACTTGGGTGCAGTTACATAGGACTCTGCTTTCTAACTATTCTTTATAAATTTATACATTTATATTCTGTGCCCATTTATGCCACCTGTTTTTTTCAAAGTGAGAAAAATATTCTCTACCTTCATAGGTGAGAAAAGTTTCTTTTTAAAAGAGAAGATGACTTCTAATGCTGGGAATTTTGACAGGGCTTCCTAGGGAGCCCTGGGGGGCCAGGCATTACCATTCCATATGCTCCCAGGGGAAAGGAAAAGTGAAGGCTGTCACTCAGTTTACCCAATTGAGCTTCTCAGTTATGTAGTGACTGCTCAGTGTTTCTTTTTGTAACCCATCTGGCCAGCATTTCAGCAGATCCAGGTTGATGCCACCACTAAACTGAATATAGCTCAGAATGACCCTACTCCCAACTCTTTGAATAGTGTTTTGCCTGATCTTGTGATTGCAACCTGTTTTCTGTCTAAACAGACTCCAGTTTGCTAGCTGCTTAGATTACATAATGGTTTGCATCCGTAGTTAAGATACGTTAACTAGACCAGTAATCTTTCCTTTAGTATCCTCTCTGTACCGGATACCACACTTGGCTCTGGGATCCAGAGACAAATAGCCCATAGACCTTTCCTCAAGGGAACTATTGAGTCAGAGAGGAAGGTGTAAGAGTAGATAAGTAACCTTGTGAAAATATCCCTGTGAGCAATATATCACATGGTAACATGGAGGAAGGAGTGCCTAATGTTACCAGGGAGACAAAAAAAAAAAAAGGCTTCCTGCAAGAGATAAATGGAATTAAAGAGTCAGCGTGGGTTGACTTAGTAAGGAAGAAAGTATTTCAGGCGAAAGGAGAGCTTGTGGCAAGTTGGTGGGGTAAGAAAGGGCACAGCCCATTTCGGGATTTGCTTTAATTCTACTGGCTAGATGCAATCGAGATGCCTAGAGGAGATGACAGAGGGCAGACACAAGATATAGGCATCACGTTAGAAATCTAGGTGTCAGCCCTGGCTGATGTGGCTCAGTGGATTGGGTGCCAACCTGTGAACCAAAGGGTCACTGGTTCAATTCCCAGTCAGGGCACATGCCTGGGTTGCGGGCCAGGTCCCCAGTAGGGGGTGTACAAGAAGCAACCACACATTGATGTTTCTCTCCCTCTGCTTCTCCCTCCTTTCCCCTCTCTTTAAAAACAAACAAATAAAATCTTTTTTAAAAAAAGGAATCTAGGTGCCAGTGCTGAAGCACCAGACACTAGGGCATACTGAGTAGAAAGAAATGCAAGAAGCTAGCTTTACGACTCTGAAGTCAATAACGGAGATGTAAGAGCACCAGTTCTATTGGATTAGGGCCTCACCCTAATGGCTTTACTGATCCTTCTTTTCTTCATTAGGACCCAGTCTCCAAATTCAGTCACACTGAGGGTTAGGGCTTCAACATACGAATTGTTTAGTGTGTGGTGAGGGGTGGGACACAATTCAGTCCATAGTGCGCGTGGAACAAGCATGATCTGGCTCCTGCTTACATCTCCACTCCTATCTCTTACCTCTGCCGCTCTGTCACTTCACTCCAGCTGCACAGGGGTGATTTATGGTGTTCTCCAGAGCCCCCATCACAGAGATGTTGTGTTTGAATCCGCTCAGTGCATGTTCCGCCCCCAGTGGTAGAGTCTGATTCCTTGAAGGTCAACCCTTGAAGGCCAATCTGCCCTCAGACACAGACTGAAGCCATTGTGACACGGCGGTGCTTTCTGTCCTTGACAGTTGTTCCTGCTAAATGTACAATGGAGCCAGACAATGCCTGGCCAACAGAGCTGTCTTCTGGGAATAACAAATAATTTTGACAGTGCCCTATATTCCAGAAGGATGACATATCAAGAGCCATAAAAATATTCATGCACTCTGACCCACTTTGGTAATTCTGCAACTGGAGTTTTCTCTCAGAGCAGTCATTTAACATAAGAGAGAAAAAAAAGCTATCTGTATAAAGCTGTTTATAGCACATAATCTGAAACTGTAGGGGAATAGCTAAATACTTCTAAAATGTGAAATAGCAATATATTAGAAGACTTTATAGTCATTGAAATAAAAATATGATTACTGCGGAATACATAGAAAACCTTGTGAAATAAGTTTAGATAGATAAAGAAAATTAGAACTCAAAATTTAGCCTACAATATATTTCAGCTATGTAAAAGCTCTATCTCCTATTGTCCTATGTAAGGACAATAATTGCTCTTTGTTTCCCAGATGCTATTCTAAGCTCCTGGCCTTATCTTTTATCCCTACAAACATTTTTAGAAAATGAACATTATGGTCTCCAGACAACAAATGAGAGGCTGCAAGAACTAGGGTTAATTAATAAGTGAGTAGAAGAACAAAATATAAATCCAGATTTGTCCGACTTAAAACCTCATGCAGCCCTGGCTGGTGTAGCTCAGTGGGTTGAGTGCTGGACTGCAAAGCAAAGGGTTGCTGGTTCGATTCCCAGTCAGGGCACATGCCTGGGTTGAGGGCCAGGTCCCCAGTGGGGGGCACACGAGGGAAACCATGCATTGATGTTTCTCTCCTTTGCCCTCTCTAAAAAAAAATAAATATTTTTTTTTATTTTATTTATTTATTTTTAGAGACAGTAAGGGAGGGAGAAAGAGAGAGACATCAATGTGTGGTTGCTTCTCATGTGGCCCCCACTGGGGACCTGGCCTGCAACCCAGGCATGTGCCCTGACTGGGAATCGAACCTGCGTTGCCTGGTTTGCAGCCCGCGCTCAATCCACTGAGCTATACCAGCCAGGGCAAAAAAAATAAATATTTTTAAAAATTAAAAAAATAAAACCTTATGCAATTTCCCCTCTCAAGAGCTACCTTTCCAAACTTGGAAGTGAAAATAAATAAGCAAATAAAAAACAAAAACCAAAGGAAACTAGTCATGTAAAGGTACCATAGTTAAAAGAGAAATTTTGTTTTTATACTTTAATATGTTTTTATTATATTTCAAAATTGATTCAATACTTTTTCTAAAAGGTGCCCACACAAAACACTCACAATGATGTCCGTCCACTGTTGGAAACACACCAGGCTTGATGTGTACTTTCTTCTGCTCTGTTTGTCTTTGAATTCACATGCCAATCAGGGACCAAGATAACTAGTGAAGAGCATTGTTGCAGAAGTACAAACCCCTTTCTGAAGACGAACCAGATGACAGCTCCAAGTTCCGTCACACAAACTGCCAGCACAGTTGGCCTTTTAGGATCTCTGTCGGCACCTCCAGTCAGAGAGGACAGGGCTATTCATCCCGACTGCAAGCCAACAGAAGAAGTCTTCAACAAGGTTATTTGGAAGGATTAAGGGTGCCTACAGGAAGAGGAAAGGGCCATTTCTCTGTCCTCCTGGGTGCCTAGTAAACTGCAGAAACTCATGGGTGCATCCTTGGGAAGTCATTGGTGTAGAGAAGGTGGGAAGGTTCTTGGGAGAGGCTGAGATGTGTGTGCTGTGATCTAGGAGCATCCATGAGCTGGAAACTGGTGCCTCTTTTTTTACTGGAGCACAGAAGGTAATAGAGGGGCTGCCTACATACACACCACCTTGTATTCCAAGTTTAAGTGTATTTCCCTTAGTTTAAACAGACAGCAAAGAATGGTAACTAAGCCCTGAGTGATTTTCTAAGCAGCCTTTCCCAGCGATGCCTGCCTGGGTGAGGGGACATCAGTAATAGGAGACCATGATTCTAACCCCATGGGTAGTTGCTGAGTGGAAAGCATTGCAATTGTATAGCCAGATAGTGCATTGCCCATGTCAGGGTCCAAGCAGAGCTTCTTAAAAAACTCACAGCCTGTATCCTACCAAGAGAGCCAGTATTTGGGCCACAGTACTAGCTAGCTTATAATAACACCAATTAGATAAGTTATTAGTCCCATCTTCTCTAAATCCTTTTTTTTTAAAGACTTTATTTATTTATTTTTAGAGAGAGGGGAAGGGAGGAAGAAAGAGAGGGAGAGAAACATCAATGTGTGGTTGCCCCTCACATCTCCCCTACTGGGAACCTGGTCTGTAACCCAGGCATGTGCCCAGACTGGGAGTTGAACCAGCAACCTTTGGGTTTCCAGGCCAGCACTCAATCCACTGAGCCATACCAGCCTAATTATTTTATGTTAAGACTAATAGTAGAATAAATATGCAGTCCCTAAGAACATATAAGTCACATGCCAGGTAGATAAGAAGGAGGGGAGAGATAGGCATTTGTCACAGAAAATCCACATACAGGATATATAAATCACTTATGCCAGTTAAGACCACATTCAGTTCAGTTTGCCTTATTTATGATTAATGTAACACAGGGATAGTACAGAAAATTAAGGCTACTCCTCCAACCTATATTTGCCAAGCGTCTTTGTGTCTTTTTCTTGCACTACTTCTCTACAAAAGAAAAAAGACAAAAATGCTAGAAGGTCAGATGATGCCATAACCTCCTCTCCTTGGCAAAGTGCCAAAAGAGGGCCATAGCTTGAGGAAAGAAAGAAGAGAAAAGAGAATTAGATAGAACCGATAAGTAGAGACAAGGATCGAATCTCCACGGGCACTTTATTCAGATGTCAGCCATCTGAGAAAATGGCAGGTTATGTACCCTAAAAATCATCTTATCATCTCATCTCAAGCCAGCCTTTTTATGAGGAGAAAAAGCTAGGTAAGGGTTTGGAAAAAGGTTAATCAGATAAGAGTTGCAATCCCGCAGCAATTTTCCTAGTATTTCTTTGTCTGCCAGTCAACAATTCTTTACCCAAGTCAAGGATGTTCCCTCCCTGGAATGCAATGGCTCAGATACCGTCACTGGCAGACCCTCTGGGGCACAAAGGCTTAATTGCTTGTGGATCTCCCCGAGTCGAGTAGGTCATGCATTCCAGTCCCTGGAATAACAGCTTTCCACGTGCATTAGTCACTGATGCCTATCAACTAATGCTAACATCTCTAACTCTTGAATTCCCCTATCATTATAACTAAAAGTAAACAAAAAAAAATCATAGGCAGAATGGCAGCTAGTGTTGAGGTCATTTTCTAAGAATAGTTGTGCTGGCACTTTGATTGACATTGGGCTCCTCTATATGAGTAGAATCTTCTCCAAGTATTACAGTAGATTTCTTTAACATATAAATAACAGAGTGATGCTGTGTCACAATTGCTACCAAGTTACACAGTTCAAATCACTTACATGTGACACTTCAGAGTGACTGTTTCTAGACCCCAGATATGATATCGCTACAGTCCTCCAAAGTTCAGCACTACAAAATAGAGAGTATGGGCTCCTGGTGTCTGGAGTGGGTCCCATTCTCTAGCCAGAAAAAAAAAAAATCCTTCTCACCAGGTATCCCATTAAGCCTCTATCAAAATCTTCCAAGAAACAAACTGTTAGATGAAAATGTTTTGTTAACTTGTGGCTTCTATGATTGTGATCTCTCTCCAATGTTCAGAAAAACAATCATACAGCATTTGAATGTCCAGCAAGCCCACTGTCGGGTCCTCAGGCAGTTAGAAGTTTGCTCCACCCTATAGGCATGAGACAGGCGAGCCAGCCAGGAGAAGTGGAATAAGGAAACTGAGACAGGCAGTTAAATTGCCGAGCAGCTTACAGCCAGCTAGCTAATCACAAAATCCTATCTCCTATAACCAAGGATGCTTAGGAGTAAATGGTTTACACTTCTCCCCAACCAGAGGGTAAATAGGGTAAATCACCCTACGGAGGGGGAGAGAGAGCAGAAATCCATTGGGTGCTGTGTGTGTGCCATCCACTCCCAAGCAGAGATGAAGATGAGGGAATAAATCTCATTTTGGCACATCAGCATAAATCAGATGAATATTCTAGCTAGATCCACCCCTAAGACTTTCCTTAAACTCCGGCCTTTAAAAACCTTCAAAAACAAAGGTCCCAGCACACTTTCTCGCTCCTGGGAGCACACCCATGCCTTTCCCTACTCCCCTTTCCTTCCCCCACAGGCAGGCATCTGCAAAAGTCTAAGGGACCCCAGGATGCTTGAAACTAGGGAGCAGTGGACAGTGGCAGTGTATTTGGGGTTAACCCCTAACCCTGTCCCCAAGGTCCCCTTTTCTCTGACTTCTTAGCCAAAGCAGTCCAGCCTAGGCTCATTTCCACACCTTGTCCCTCTCCTGTACTAGTCTGTCTTCTATACTAGGCCCTTCCTTGTTTCACTGTTCCAGATTTAATAAACATCCTCTACAAATCACCTGGACTCGCATTGTGAAATCTTTCCTGCATGAAGCCAAGAACCCACACACTACTGGCCGGTGTTAGGCAGACCTGCTCAGGCCAGGTTCCCTTTCTGGTAAAAAGTTATTTTGTCAAGAGATTTCACTTACCGTTTACTTTTTAAAAATGGTCTACTCTGTTCAAATTGTCCACAATAAGCACATGCAATTTTTATAATCAGAGCAATCACTACAGCTTCTTTCCATTGAGAAAAAATAAGAAGAAAAAGGAGGAGCAAGAAGTAATAACTCATTGTAGACAAGTCCCCACATTTAAATTGTTTCAGGGACAGGTAAAAAGTTTCTTGTGAACCCACAGGGCCCTGACTGCCTTCAGCTTGAAATAATCCCCATGCCGCAGTGGCACATCTTGGGGAGGCCTGTTCTGTGCCCCTTTGCTAGCTGCTGAGGTATAGGTGTTGAGAACAAGAAGTGTATTTCCCAGGAAAGACTCAGTTCTAGCCCTGGATGAAGCTGGTAGGGATAAACATGTCCTTGTAGTGTTGTTTTCTTTGGCACACCCCTCTGGCTGTCCCCATTACTTCCTTTTTCCTTTTCTCCACTTCCTTCTAGTTCTCATTTCACCTCTCCACCCTACAGGATATCACTCACTCTTTCTTTGTTCTCAAGATAAAAGCTCCTGTTATTTCTTTTCTTAATAGCTCTCAGGAAGAGCTTACATTTTCAGCATGCAAAATAGATTTCCTTTTCCTCCAGGGCAGGAAGACTCCAGCAATTTGTTTAATCTGTGCAAGAGGAGGGAGGTTTCCTTTCCATCTGGAAAACAGTCCTCTCCTCTTCTTCCTTCCTGCCCAAGGGGCTGAGTGATTCCATCTATCAGAGAAAACAAGAAAGCAAAGCAAATATTTTTCATACTTCGAAAAACAAACCAATGGGACAACGATAACTGCGATCTTGGAAACTCAAATAGGAGAGAACCCAATGAAAGGCTTTGGAGGGGCTTTTCAAATTATGTTATAAATAGCAGTTTGGGGTGGGGGCAGATTCTGTCAGTGTGTTTCCAACATTAACATAGCTTCAGATGAGAAGGAATCCCAACTTCATCTCCAGGGTTCCAGTCCCACATACTCAACATCTTATAGAACAATTCTACTTTTATTCTTTATATGGGTAACAAGCTAAAAAAATTTTTTTAGGAGGGAAGCAGCTGCCACCACATTCTCTTCTCTTTGGGGAGGAGAGATAAGAGGCCCTGTCTTCGGATTATACAATGGAAGCCCAGGACTGTGTGATCTTCGGAACTGTAAACACCTTGAAATCAGTTCAGAAATCTCTCAGAAGGTAGAGAGGAGATAATCACAGCACATCCATTTTCTCCTAAGGAGATAAGAGGCATTTTTTTTTCTACTTAACTGTGTAAAATTGTGTGAAATTTTTACCAGACTTTGCAGTCACTTTCCCATCAGCTTACATGTGTATAAATCTGATCAGGCTTACTCAGTAATTGTTTCCCTCTTTCTTCTATATTAGTAGTATTAAAGTAACCACATTGGGCCCAAGAAGCAGACCTCATGCTAAGCTCCAAATCAGCAAACTAAAACTTAACTCAATTTCTATGCTCAGCTCTCCTGGAAAAGGAAGGCTTACGTCACTCTATTGAGACAGCATAAGGACTTGGGTCCAGGAATAGAAAATACCAGGTGGCCAGGAAGCCAAGTTAAGACCAGGTGTTCAGAGAAATGTCACCACTCCTTTGCTACCTACTCAAAATGCAGAGGTAGCTGATTTTATGTCCCTTCTAACTTCCAATGTTAAAGTCACTGACTCCACATACACAGTTGATTAAGGTCTGACCATCATACAACCTTCCATACTGAGCAGTCTGCCATCTTGCCCCCATAAAAGGAAGTGACCCAGTCCTGACATAGAAAATTCTACAAGCTTGTCTTTCTCAAAAGCCTGCCTTTTCAAAAAGCTCACTCACTTTGCCCCCAGCTTAGGAAAGCAGCCAGCAGAGCCAGCCCCCGAGCCAGGTCACAGGACCTTCTTTCGTCTGTGCTGTCTCCCTAGTGCTCAAGCATAAGCTTAAAAAAACGTGTCTGGAAATTTCTCTGTGGCTTCCTCTCGATTTCTATCTTGGGGAACCCAAGAAACCCAGTGCCAGTAACACTATTATTGCTTGCCTGCTCAGCACAAGTTACCTGACTCAGCTTTAAGACTTTATTTTGTTCCATATAAGGAAAAAAAAAACCCGGTTTAACCAATCAGAAATGCCGAATATAACTTCCTTCCTTCTGATCACTTTGGTCTATACAAATCTCTCACCCTGTACAACTCTTCAGAGCTTCTTTCTGTCTACCAGACTGGATGCTACCCAATTCATGAACCACTGAATAAAGCTATGAAGACCTTTAAAATTTACTCAGATGGATTTTGTTCTTTAATAATACAGTGGGCTATTTGTTGGCAGGGTTGCTTTTATTTATCCCCAAACTCTCAAATTCATCAAACTCAATGCAGTTAAACCAGAATTCACTAATTTCCTTCTTATTCTAACAGTACCTTCCTCTTAAGCTTAAGAATGACAACATATCCACTCCTAGACACCAAAGGTAAAACCCATGTCATTCGTGGCTTATCTCCTTCATTCACTCAACAAATATTTACTGCGCACATTTTCTGCGCCAGACACTGTTCTGGGCACTAGGAGATAGAGCACTGAAAAAAGCAAAGTCCTTTCTGAGGAAAGAAAGACAATGAACCAATAGTCAATATAATATCAGGTAGTGTACAAAGTGCATGAAGTAAAAACAATCAGGCTGAGAAGAACAGAGAGTAATAGGGAAATAGTAGCTCAAAAAATCTCCATGTGATGTTGGCTCAGAGACCAGAATACGCTGATGAAGTGAACCAGGCAAAGATCTGGAGTGTGGTGGGAGCTCCGTGAGGCCAAGGGAGAGTGGGTAAGGAAGTCTAGAAGATAGGCAGAGTCAAGCTCCATGGACATGTACACTGTCCAAGGCCTTGGATTTCAATACAATTGTATTGGAAACTAGTGGAGGGTTTTGACCAGGATAATAACATGATGTGATGGAGGTTTAACATGCTTCCTGAATGTCTTCATGTTACTGAACCCAAATGGGGTTTGGTTGCTCACTGCCACCAAAAGGTAAACTCTAGAGGCAGACGCTGGTAAGAAAGGAAAAAGGTTTTTATTTGAATACTGAGTGATCTGGGACAATGAGGGACTCCCCATCTTAAACTTCATCCCCTCTACAAAACTCAGACAAAACCCAGCTGTCTTCAGCAAGACTAAAACCAAAGGCAGTGCCCAGAATTCCTGCTCCATCTTTAAAGTACCATGCTTTGGGACCCAAGGTAGCTGCTAAGTGGTCATCCAGGTAGCTCCACCTATTTCCTGCTGCTGGCCGGCTTCAGGCTCCCTCCTGAAGGTAGTGCATGTGGGGCAGCACCGCCGCTGCCCATGCAGCTGCTAGGGCCACAAAGCCCCTCTACAAAGTACTGGTCCAGAAAGCACTTGAAGGCACCAGCAAACGCTCCAACAGGTGAGCAACAGAGACAGAGACTCCTTCCTGGAGGCCGTGGGCCACAGGACCTTGCAGTTAGAGGGAAGAGGCCACTACAATGTTTGAGTGCAGTTTCCGAGCAGCTAGTAAGGAGCAAGAGAGAGATTTCTTTGTTCCCCTGGGTTTATATTAGTTTCAGGTGTGGGACAGACCAGCTGCTTTCTCAGAATGACCAATTAACTTCCTAAAATTTCATGCACTTTCGGTGGGTCCATTTCCCAACCAAACCCTTCTTTCCCCTGCCTAGACTGACAGGCCTCTTTGGTCAGAACCTCCCCCTGCCACTATTTTAATTTCTACTGCGCGTGTGTCCACCTCCAACCTGATACCAGAGGGTGGACGAGGGCTTTTTCCATCTTATCCAATTATCTTGCTATCCTTACAAGTGTTCAGTGTAAGAACTTCCTCTTGCCACCATCTTGCCCAGGGAAGGTGGAGCATTTGCTTGGTTACCGGGGCTGCGAGGCCCTGCAGTCCCACAGAAGTGCTGCAGAACTCAATGTGCTTGCCATGGCCACAGGCAGTTCATGAAGGTATTGTCTGGCTGTGCACCAGACCCGCAGTGCCCGGAGCTCTGTTGCAGAAGAGGCTCACAGGTTTCATCCCCGAGTGGATGGTCTATCTCCACCCACCCCAGTGGCCCCTCCCATTTCCCCATCTGCAGCCTGCTCCCAGCTGTCTGGACAGCCTGTCTCTTGGTGTCAATTGCTCTGCAACCAGAGTGCTCTTTTCCATTCTTCCTCTTCTTCTGCCTCCTCCTCTCCTTTCTCTTCTTATTGCTTTTTAATGAGAAGAGCTTCACTGATTGTTCTGATTGCAAAAATTTCATATGCTTTTTGTAAAACATTTAAACAGATTAGACAGTTTTTTTAAAAAAGTATAAATTGAGTGAAATCTCATGTGTTACATTTCGGTAGATCTTACTAGCATTTTAGTAAATACAGAGGTTTCTCAGAGTACGAATCTACTCACTTGACTCTGTAAATGGAAGTTCTTTAGTACCTTTTCATTGTCTTTAGATGTATAGATATAGATATTGTGGAAGGAAAGAGCTACGAATTAACCTGACAAAGCTGTGGGGAGGCCTGCATGGTGGCCTTACAAACTCAGGAAATCAGGTAACCACAGAGAAGTCTGAAATTAAGACTTTTTAACTAAAGGCAGTTTATGGCAGGTAGTCATGTCCTAAGGCAGTATTTTTCCCTAACAAAGATCAATCTTCACCTTAAAGAAGACTGTTGTCTTTTTGCACCCAGGATAACATACCTGATAAACCGGCCTTTGCGATAACAAAGTAATTTCTGTTTTTCACACCCCTCTCAGCCCCTCATTGTTCTTATTATCATGTTAATGTTGGCTGTTAAATACCCTGTACCTGAAACCAGAAATGACACCAGAGTTCCAGCTGCCTGTCACTACCAAACCCAGTAAGCAGAGAGATGGGGAAGGAATCTTTATGGGCGCTTTATTCAGATGGCCAGCGATTCGAGAAGATGGCAGGTTCATACCCTGACAGACTATCTTGTCTTTTCTTTCCGGGCCAAGCTTTTTATAGCAGGGAACAAACAAGGTAATGATGAGGTGCAGTGAGGGGTTTTGAAATTCAGGGGAAAGTTAATTGGATTAGAAAAAAAACCCCTCAGCATTCTTGTCCTGGGCGGTTGTCTTAAGCTGTGCCCCTGGCGGTGGTCTTTAGCTGTGTCCTGGGCGGTGGTGATCTCCCCCAGGGTACAATGGCTCAGATATGATCTTCAATTGCTTGCAATCTTCCTGAGGAACAAATGGGGAACTGCTTATGGTCTCCTGCAGTCAGGGTGGGTCACACCTTCAGTTCCTGGAACAAAAGCTTTTATGCGCATTGATTACTAAGCTCATTAGCTATTACTTAAACTAAAATTTTCCAACTCTTAAGTCCCCTATCACACCCATCTGTGTAAGAGTGTATCTATCATTTTACTTTAAAAAAATAGATTTTATTTATTTATTTTTAGAGAGAGGGGAAATGAAGGAGAAAGAGAGGGAAACATCAATGTGTTACAGAGCAAAACAAGGGGGGCCCGGGACGGTGATACTCTTATTGAAAGAGACTCAGGTCCGTCTTGTCCTCCGCCTTAAAGGAAAGATGTCTCTCAATGCCAGAGATTCGTGAAAAGGAAAGAAAATGTTTATTTAGTGCTTTACAAACTTAAAGTAGTGACCTAATGTCTTTACCAAAATCCTAAAGTCCCTTAAAACACCCACAAACACACTCAGTCCTTCCTTCCCCCTTGCCCAGTCTGGGGTACCATATCTCAGGAAAGGAAATAGAAGTCCAGTCTCAGGCAGTAATTCCCAGTAATCTGTGCTCGGCTGGTAGGCTTCTCTCGGTTCTCAGCATCATCATCTCTGTCGCCGGAATCTCTGCTAAAGCTGGGTGATGGTTCCCCCTGCTACTGTTGCG
>PVIA01007644.1:0-80850 GCA_004024845.1 Tonatia bakeri | reverse complement strand
ATGCCTGGTTCGCAGCCCGCACTCAATCCACTGAGCTACACCCACCAGGGCTATCGTGGGTTCTTTATACATGTTCCTTAATGACCCTTCCCCTTCGTTCCCTTGTTTATCCCCGCTCCTGCTCCCCTCTGGTTACTATCAGTTTGTTTTTTACTTCTCTGTCTCTGGTTATATGTTGCTTGCTTGTTTGTTTTGTTGATTAGGTTCCACTTATAAGATTTTAACAGC
Source organism: Tonatia bakeri (assembly GCA_004024845.1). Classification (NCBI taxonomy): domain Eukaryota; kingdom Metazoa; phylum Chordata; class Mammalia; order Chiroptera; family Phyllostomidae; genus Tonatia; species Tonatia bakeri. Next base: position 80,622 of record PVIA01007644.1, on the reverse strand, counting down.
AAAAGGGTGCTTGAAATGTTTAAACTAATTAATACTTTTCCAAATGTAGAAGGCTGCCTGTATTGAGGGGCTGCGTGTAGGAGGAAGTAATGGTCTGTGCATTAGTGTGGCTTGTCAGCAGTGTAAGTTTAGCCAAGCTGCTTGTTTCAGGTTAGCTTTTCACCGTTAAAAAAACGTAAATAATACTGAACTCTTAGTACTGATATTTGATTAAAGTTACACATGTAATTTTATATTAGCAATTATGAAAAAGTTGTAGCATTTATTATAATCCATTGCTTTACTTTAATCTTATCACTGCCAAATTTAAGAATAAGGCAATTTAATAGCTTTGATAAAAAGAGATGTGTAGAAAATACAGATTAGGGATTAACAAAAGTACTTTCCCAAATAGGAGCTAATAGTTTATATGGAATATTATAAATTTCAGTACACTTGCCAATCAATAAGATGATCAATCAATAAAAGTGCTGCTATAGAGGTATCACATATATGTACAATGACATGAATAAAAAAATCCATTGTGCAATTGTTTGTTGTAGGAAAAGAACTGGAAACAACATAAATGGATATTTTGAATGCAGTATGATATAATGAATAATATGAAGCAAGTAGAAATAGTACATTTTACATTCACAAATAAATCAAAAAAGTCTTAGACTGACTAAAAAGAAGTTGCAAAAGGATAAGCAAAGTAAAATTCATTTATGTGATTAAAAACATGTCAAGGGTATATTAAAGAAATTATTATGTGGCAAAATTATAAAATTCCTTTTGAGAATTATATACATAAACTTTCTCTAATATTTAACTATCAGGTAATATATATCTGTTACATAAAATGGCTATTACATGTTTGTCCACAATTTTTCTTCCTTCCAGTGAAATTATTGTTCTTCACTGAAGGATAACCAGGGACTATGCCTGAACTCTGATGGACCTTTAATTGATGGAGTTAATTAAATTTAAATTAATTTTTGAAAACTAAAACTTCTATAGTTATCCAAATCATTTTTAGCTAAACATGGAATTAAATAAGATATTTATAAAAGTATAAAAAGTGCAGCAGATTCTGTCTCTGGTGAGGGCCCACTCTCTAGTTCATAGAAGGCCATCATTAAACTGTACCCTCCTATGGTAGGAGGGGCTAGAGACCTCTCTGGTGTCTTCTACAAGGACACCAATCCTATTCTTGAGGACTGCACTCTGGGGACCTAAGCACTTCCCAAAGTTCCCCTTATAATGTTACTACATTGGAATTAAGATTTCAACATATATCAGTCTGGGGGGGCATAAACATTCAGTTCATAACACAAGCATTTAAAATAAAGAAATGGAGCATGAAGTATTAAGAAAGAACCATTTCAACATGATTACAAAGTTATCTGAATGAGTAATTTTTAAATTTTCCATCTCTTCTGTCTTTACTTCGATATGTATAATTATATTCACTTTGTGTTTTTAATAAGGTATTTTTTGTAGCTTCTACTATTATATCTGCCAGAATTTCATTGATGTTTGTGTTTTACTTTAACAAATGGAGATCTTGATCAAAGGTTTATTGCAATTTAAAGGTTTTCTACTTTTTAAGTGCTTCCCTATACTTATCAGTAACTCACCGGTAGATAGCCTGGACACATTCAGTCTCCAGAGTCAATACTCAAGGTTGTAATGAATGAACAAAAACCACTCCTAGTTGTTACTCATTACTCATGGCATTCTCTCTGTGACTATGAATTGAAATGGTGCTTGCTCTGCTAAAGCCATTGCAAAATTAATATATATTTTTTCCAGATGTCAGTCTAACTTTTTATTTTCTGACTTTTGAGTTGATTCTGAGTCTGTCATTGGTTCCACATCAGTCTTGTCTACTTCCAGTCCCGAAATTTTCTGTAATGGTGTTCTCTGTGCATATTGGTGTGGTTTCCTCCAATTGTTTATCTATAGATTTTTGATGACCTATTTTCTGTCTTTCAGAGGTTTTCCTAATTCTCTGGACAACTAACTTTATGTTGTTTTCCATGCCTGTTATTAACATTTATAAAAAGTATTCTTTCTCATTTCATGAAGTTTGAGCAGGCAAACTTATGTCTAGTAGACCATGTTGTCTCAATCACTCATTTATAGTATATATGTTGTGGAAACACCATATATGTTATCAATATTATTATATATTTTAATATGAATGTAAATTTTTATAAAATGAATTATACTAAGCATTGCACATTTAATTTAACCACTCTTTTATTATGAGCTTTACTGCCTTCTACCACTTTTATAAAAAATGCTTGAAATAAATTATTTTATATAAAACATTTTGTACATTTTAATTATTCCATCTAAATAAATGCTTAGCAACAGAATATGTAAAACAAGGACATGCATATCTGAAGGTCTTAAGTATATATTGGATAAGTGTTAGTGGCCTCCTCTCAGGTATCTCAAATGTTAGAATTTAGTATAATATTTTAGTTCATGTTTTTCTTAACTCCAAAGATGTACTGAAATGAGTATTTACAAGAATATTTTGCTAACCATCTAGTTTTTTTATGCATTGTATTTTTTATTTGAACTCTCTGATTAACACCAGAAATACCAACATAAACATACACACAGAGTTACATATTATACCCTCAAATTTTGATGTTAATTCTTCCATATGTAACCAGATCATGTTAAGGAAAACAATTTTTTTATTTCCTTGAATTTAAAATGCTACTCACAGAAACATGAGGAATTTCATATTTGTTTAAATGTAGTAAAATTCATAAGAAACATAATGAACAAGCACTATTTTGGGTACTCTTCATATGCTATCTCTTCTTATTCTTTCTCTTTCTAAACCTACATTTCCACCATTGAGCATCCGATGGCTTCATGTTTCTCTCACTATAAAAGATCAGATACCATTTGTTTCAAAATGCTCTAAGACTGTACCAATCTGCACACACAAGAGGAGAAAGTCTACCATATGCATTTATATCTGAAATAAGAAGGAATAATAATGAGTAGATTTCAGTTTGCAAGCCTCTCAATGATTTTGTCTTCTCTATTTTGTCCAATATTTTGCATAAGAGCATGTAAGAAAATAAAGAGAATGCTCAAGGAAGTTGGGCAAAATCTGCCTTGTTCAACAGACAGATCAAATTTCAGATATCTTCAATTAATCTTTTTGTCAATTTCCTATGCAGCTAGCCAAGATAATCCATTCAAATTATGAGATTTATCTTTCATTTATATTAACATAAGAGTATTTTGATTGACACTAAAAGTTTTAAACTTGGCTGGTTCTCAACAAGTCCGCCACAATTTTTACTTAGTCATATTGCGTTAATTAAAGGAAAAAAACAAAATAACCTAGAATTTACTCATTAGTGTTAGTACATATGCACAGACGTATTGGAATGTTCAGTTCAATTAGACTTTTTATAATACAATTCAAATTATTTCACCCTAAACCAGGACACAGTGTTAAGGAAATCTGTTAAACTCTTAAGAGGAATTTTCACCTTTGCAATTTGATAATTAAGGATTTTTTAAAAAACTCCAAATACTTCCACATTGCTTGCTTCTGGCAGTAGAGAGTGCTAGCTACTTCCCAAGGGTATTCTTGTGCTCTTTTATGGTAGCATTTTAAACAGTAAAAACACAATAATAGACCCAAAGCAAGAGCTAGCCTCACTAATTTTCTGAAAATATAAGAATGTTTGACCCTCCAATATGGAAAGGAACCCCTCAGACATGAACTTCTCAAGTAAACTGATCTTCAACACTCCTGTCATACTCTATTTTGATTCTATGTTGGTGTTAAATATACAACCTTGGGAATGTGATCAATCTAAGTAATAGCCCATATGGGTTGGAAGAGATTGGGTTCCAGCTCTATTTGCAGTCTGTTCAGTCTGTTGCAGTATGTGATAGTTTCATTAAGTCCCCTACTGCCAAAGGATGGGTTTTCTTAGGCGTAAGCAGGACTTCAAAGGCAGCTTCTGTTCTACTATATTCAAGTAAAGCAATATAGTGATTTAGCTGATTTTAGAGAGAGAAGAAAGTACCCATAAAATCAACCTTTATTGCTTTTTCAATTTTAATGATATATATAAAAAATAGGGTCCCTAAAGAAGGAGAAAATGTAGTTAAAGAAAAGATACCAGTAATGTGGATTAAAATCATTCAGAAAATAAAAATAAAGCTAGTCAAGGCTTTCAAGTATTGTGGAGATTAATATAAGAAACATGCTGATAAAGTAAAATTCATAAAAATGAGAAAGTTATCAATTAGATTTTATTAACTAGGAAATAATTATATTTCAAATTATTAATAGAAGTAAAATTGTCTATCAAGGTAAAAAATTCTGGGTGATAGCTCGTAAGATTTTTTTTAAAAAACAGATGTTCCCTAATTTCCCTAAAGGAAAATATACAAGCACACATTTCTGATAGTTTACTTCATGATTCACATGAAAATAAAACCAGTTAACAGATGATTAATGAAATTTCCTATCATTTCTCAGATTTGATATATTACCAGTGGCATAATGAAAATTTTTCTAGAAATTTTACATGATGATATTTATTTGCTTCATTAAAGTCTTCTATTGGCACTATTGTCATTCTATTGTTTTCTATAACAAATAGTAACCATGGTAAATATTCAGTGTTTATTGAACAAATTGTTACTGGAATAAGCAAACAGGTTCCACCTGGTTCATCTAAGATTTACAGGAGTGTTGAAAAGAAACCCACAAGAGCCCTGGCTGGTATGGCTCAGTGGATTGAGTGCCAACCTGTGAACCAAGGGATTGCCAGTTTGATTCCCAGTCTAGGACACATGACTGGGTTGCAGACCTGGTCCCCAGTGAGGGGCACATTGGAGTTGGATTTATGAAGTGAACTAGTAAATGTCACCTAAGGATTCTGTAAACTTCTTTTAGAGTCCATGTAGTTATCCCTAGATTTGGCTACGAATTTACTCAACTTTAGAATTGTATAAAACTCGCAATTTGAAGTGGGCTCCAGAAAAGTAGTACTTCTGGGAACGTATGTGTAGTGTTCTGAATGTTTTTCAGGCTTGCCACAGTGTTTTCTCAGTTTTCCTTCACTTCTTTGTACCCCATAAGAAAACCTCAGGCAATAAATACTGCAATAAAGTGTTATGTTAGAAAAGAAAATGTTCTCTGAAGCACAGAACAGGGGCATTTTGTCTATTCTGTGAGGTCAGGAATGTCCTCCCTGAGGAAATTTGAAGGATAAGATGAATACTAACTATATACGGCAGGTTTCCCAGGCAGAACCAATAGCATATTTAAGAGTTTGATGAAAAAATTAAAGAAAAAATCAATTTACCTATCTACCAACTATGTACCTGCCTGTATGTCTTGTGTAGTCTTCACAGCTTTAGCTGTGGTTAAAATGGCAATTCTACCCACAAGTTAACACAACTAGCCAGGTGACCTATGCAGAATCTATAAAAAATGACCTGAAACCAATTCTGTGGACCTTAGTCCATCTTACTATAAAAGGTTTTTGTTGAATGAAGCTGAGAAAATTACTTAGAACATATTTTTGGAATGCTATAGGGTGTGTTGTCACCCAATAGAGAGAAAATGTTTGCTTCCTCCTCACCTCAAGTTACATGAGCCAGATTTGAAAGAGACCATCAGGAGACCAGGGAACATATATCTGGAATTTCAAAATACATAGGACACATTTCAGAATAAGGGTTTGGGCCATTGGCTTGAATGGCACCATAACAAAGAAATTCCCAGTTGATTGCACTTAGTTTGTGGCAGATATAGAAAAGTATTGATGAGAAAGGATTGATGAGAATTTGTATGGTTCGTACTGTAGGGAGCTGGCTTTAAGCAAGTTTGAGTCATCATTAAGAGGCTTCTCTGTAGAAGGGAGAGACCCCAACAAAATGGGTAGATTTTAGGATAGCCAGGAACTAAGTAAGGAATTATAAAGAATGGATATCATCAGGGAGTGTTTTTGCATACACACAATGGGGGGAATTTTCAATATGTCCATGTAATATTAGCGGTTGAAGTACTGAGCAAAAAAATATAAAGAACTCATGGACACAGACAATAGTGTGGTGATGTAGGGAGTGAGGGGTTGGATGGAGGTGGAAGATGGTATAAGAAATGGTAATGGAAAAATACAATAAAAATAAACTATTGAAAATAAATAAAGAAAAAATAAAAATTGGACAGTTACTTGATTAGGGCTTCACAACTAAAAGAACCACCAAACAAAGTTGAATGAAAAAAATGTATTGAGTATACTTGGTATTAAAACAATTAAAACATTTATTAAGAGAAAATTTTTTTGTGATAAAAGTTACCCAAAATTATAATTATCTATTATTCATCACAGGCCAGATTTTGTAGTGTGTGGAAACTTTAGGCACACAGTCCATAACATATTATTGCATATTTTTCAATGACACAGTCACCCAAGGACCATATTGAAAGAGTCACAAAAGGTATCTATTGGTGAGAAATGGGACTAAAATGGTTAATGAAGGAAATACCTAATTTAATAAATAGTGTGCCATGCATTAAGTATTGGTACTGATTTTACTGCACCAAATATCTTATGTTAATGGAAGCATTTATATTTCAATTATTGATATACCGAGGATATTTAGTAAGAATACATACTTGTCCATGAAGAAGAATCTGATATTTATTCTGCAGAAATAACAGTAAATATACCTAGAGGATTTGGAGCAGGGACACCAACAAAAGAATAAAAGCCATTCCATTGAACAATAAGAATTTTACTGTGTGGTGGGTAATTATCTTTGAAGAATTACTAGTTTGCTGGATAAAGACATGCAGCATTATTTATTTACTCATTTGCATATTTAATTAATTTGAATAAATTTTATTTTACTTAAACTTTTATGAGGGATCTGTGGTCTTCCAGATAAAAGACCAAGTACCTGAGATGTAAAACAGTGTTTTGGATCTTAACATATCAAGTGGGAAATACAGACAAGTAAATTACTTGCTACAATATATTACACTATAGTTTGCTATAATGTGACAGGAGGCAGGAGCAGAGTGTTTTATGAAGTAAGACAAATACATCAAACCAGAAGGGTGTATTAGGCATGCATTATTCTGGAAATAAGTGAAATCTAACATATGGTGATTTAAACTAATGGTGATTCTGACAAGGATTTTGGAACTCTACGATGTTAGATCTTGTGGATACATTATTTCATATTTTGCCTCTTGGTTCTAGTCACAGTTGGTTGTTGCTGCTTCTCCAGGCATCATGTACTGTTCCACGATCCAAAAAGAAGAAAACTCTTTCCCCACCTGAGTCTTTACCTTGATATTTCTGAAGAGGAATCCTACCTATATGACTTCCGATTCATTGTCCATGATCACCACATGCTCATTCTAACAGTGAGTGATGTTTGATTAGCTAAGCCCTTAGATTTCCATCCTTAATAATAGAGCAAGACAAGGGAAAATCACTTGGGAATTGAGGTTGTATGAAGCTATCCTCATACTCTACTGCACAGGAAAAGGAAAATAAGTCATAGAGGTTGTTTGGGTTTCATTTTCAGTGATAACTGTGATGCATTCTGACAAGTGTTTGGGGCAGTGGTGAAAGAAGAGTATGCCAAGAGAAATAAAATCACTTTTAAGAAAAAACAGGAGCCCTTGGTAAAACCACAACTATTTCTTTGTTAGTGGACAAAGAGGTGGTTTGAAGTGGTATAACTGGAGACTGGACTACCATGCAAGAATTATGCCATGAGAGGCTTTCAGAAATAAGTAATTTGAACTTTAGACTAAACATACAGCAAAACATTAAAATGTCCCTAACAATAGTGCTACCTGGTCTGATTTGATTGTATGAAGATCATCCTCATAGAATATGGAGGATAAATTAAAGGGATGCCAAGCAGATGCTAAGTAATAAATCAATAAAGACAGGAAGAAGAATAGTGGAAATTTGAATGGAGTCAGTGAAATATATTTAAGATGTGTTAAAGATTTATATTCATAGCCTAAATAGTCAGGGAATAAGTAGTGGATAAGGAGATAAGTAAAGGAGGAAGAACCAAGGATATTTGTCATGATTCTGGATTGATAAATGAATGACAGTCAATCCATTTACAATATAAGGAAAACATAGTGATGAATGAAGACTGTGAAAAATAGATTAAATTAACTTTTATATTTTTTGAGCTTTAAGTGTATCTGGACATCCAAATGTTAAGTGCCTAAATGTTGAATGGTCAGGGGCAATAGTTTCAGAGAATGGGTAGTAGTTTGAACCGTACTTATAGATGAGGTCTACTATAAAATTTATAGATAGCAATAATAATATCTTAGGAGAAATATCAATATTCAAAGACTCTGTAAAAGATGATGGACTGGTGACTAAAACTGAAAATAGACAGCTCTCTAAAGATGTTTTAAGAATACTGGAAGGATTTAGTGTCATGAAACTGACAGTAGGCACAATCAAGTGAGGAATGATGGGGAGAAGTCAGTAAGATGAGTAGAGAAAAGACCATATTAAGAATGAAGTTTTGAATATATTAGTGAAGGCTGTTTTACTAGAATATGGAAGGAAAAAGTAGACTTATGTGTGAGGAAGAGAAGTGCAAGTGAGAATGTGGAACAATGAGTGTAGAGCATGCTCTCAAAAACATTTTCTGAATCATGCATATGAACTAAAGGAGCCTTTCATATTATATTGACATGTAAATGTATGCATATGTAATAGAAACAATTATGTTTAAACTTAACTCCTTGAAAACAAATGTCATAAGCCATATACACTTAGTAACTTGCATTTTACCTATTGAAAATCATTGTCATAGGCCTTATTCCAGGAAGACATGCAAACCAGAAGATATTAATAACATGTTCTGTGCCATTGTTCTCACTATTAGATTCTGAACTTTATGCTGCACTTGTATGTTTCCACATCAGTTATCTGGTTAAAATTTAAATAAATTACTAGCAGCTGTGCAGGTGAATTAGCCATGGACAACAAAAATAATGCAAATAAAACATGTGTAGAAAAATGAAGGATGCAAATAACAGATGAGTGCTTGTAACCTCTGAATAATACTTAGATACATTTTATTTATTTATTGTTGTTCAGTTACAGTTCTCCTGCCCGTTTCCTCATTGCTCACAACTACCCAGCCCCCCCTCCCATAGTGCTAATCCCCTGCATTGTCCGTGCTTGGAAGTCCTAAGAAAAATATTTTTAAAAATCACTGTTGATTATTGTTATATTAGCAAAAATAGAGTTAATACCACTTTCCTTTCAACTTTCATTCAATTATCATATAGATATATAGTAATATTATATATTACGTAATTATAATATTTTTATATAAACTAAATTGAATGCAACCATATTCAAGTCATCACTATTAGTAGTGTAATATATGGTTTTCTTCTCAAACTGAGTGTAATACTTACTGCAATGAACGTATTCTTTTTGGTTTATCATGTTACAATACCACTTTTACTTCTACCTCCATGGTTATCTAATTTCAGTATTATACAATGTCTAACTATGTTCACATATTTAGATGTACACTAAATACATCTAAATTCACTTATATTTCTCACTTCTACAATAGTCCTTGACAAATGAAATTAAAATTTGACACCAAAATGATTTTAAATAGAAATAGAAATTTATATTGACATGGAGTTGTAGCTTTCTTTTTTTAACTGGTTGTCCAGATAACCCAATTACATATTCATATATATGTATATGTATGGTTCCATGTATATGTATATATTTACATATTGTGTAATTATTGAAAAAGACCTACAGAATTAAAAAAATACTTCATAAGGAACTTTCAAAATTCCTAAGGATGAGTCAGCTGATGCTCCTGCCAGGTTCATGGAACCCATGCATGAATTACTGTGTAAGTGGGATCTGGAATTCAGCAAGTCTTCAAATTCTGATCTAGCACTCTCTAGTGATATGATCCTGAAAAAGTTGCTTAACCTTTCTAAGATTTTTTTTGTTCATATGTATGGTGGGTAAAAATAGTAACACTCTATCAAAAAAGATCAAAGTGCTCATCATGCTCTCTCTTATTACACACTTAAAAATATTAGCTATTACTCTCTGACTGGTGTGGCTCAGTGGGTTGAGCACTAGCCTGAGAACCAAAGTGTCTCTGGTTTGATTCCCAATCAGGGCACATGCCTGGGTTGCAGGCCAGATCCCCAGTATGAGGCATGTGAGAGGTAACCACACATTGATGTTTCCTTCTCTTTCTCTCTCCCTACCCCTCTCTAAAAATATATATATAAATAAAATCTTTCAAAAATATTAGCTATTGCATCATTAGCTTTTTTACAGTTTCATCTTTGAAGGAAAGGAAGAGGATAGGACAACAAAACTATAGACAGTATTAAAGGTGCTAGAATAAGCTGCCTGGATTATTGATTTACCAGAACATTGGAAGCTTAAGTTTGGAGCATTATGAAATGATTTAATTCAAGAATAGATAGTCCATTGTATGGTTTTAGTAGTTTTCTAACTTTTATCATGATTCCAGATACAATGTTGTATAAAGCAATGGCTTTTGACACTTTCAATCCTTTTAATTTTCCTCTCCTACATTATATTTTTTTTCAATTTTTTTACTCCACACAAGGTTGCCCCTCCAATTTCAAAATGGACCTGTATCTTACTTGAGTTTATTAATTAGCTATTATTTATTTTAGTCAATCACTAAATAAATATTTATTTATCCATCCTACTCCACTCCATGAATGTAGTATATCTAAACAAAATATTAAACATGGCATATTAAAACTGAATAAAATAATTATATTAAAACATTTTGTATTAAATTATAAATGTCTAAACTATTACCCAGGTATAATTACTCTTCAGAGTGTTTTAATCTCATAAAATATTTATTGGCAAAGTATAAATTGGCTTTCTTGAGCTTTGATATCAACACATTTTAGGCTCTACCCAGTTGTCTTCCAGGACCCAGACATTTTGTCATTTTACTCACGCCAAATTCATCATCTTTCCTATCCCTGCAAAGCACGGGAAAACTGATCCCACCTTAAGGAGAGACTGTGAGTCAATACAAGATCTAAATCCAGAGAGCAGAAATGACATACCTTTATTTTAGTTTTATTTCAGTCTTCCTTCTTCAATTTAGCATAGCACTCTTCATGTATCAGGAAAATTAATATGAGAATATAAATTAATTAATTGTGAAATACACAATAACAAATATTTATTTTAGGACATAAGGAAAAAGTTTTACAAATGACCATGAATAGAATTGAAATGAAAAAGTATTCTTGAGTGCATAATTAACCTCCCACGAGTGCTATGAGAATTAATGAGTTAATATTTAAAAAGTAATTTGAAATATTTTGATGAGAAATGCCATTGAATACTTTATAACCTCTACTTGATAATTAAATATCTTGAGGAATATCATTTTATTCCTGTCAAATGCAACTATGGGTGTCCTGTTCAATGTGACCTACAATATAAAATTATAGCTTTTATCCCTGAAAATACCAAAGACAGTAAAATGTTTGGTCAAAGTTGTAGACACAGGGTTAAAAGATAAAAGAAAATCGACTCTGTTTATCCAGAAGCAAAACAAAACACATATATTAGTACATTTTAGAAACTAGAACTTACCTGAAATTAGAGTTAAAATGTTAAAATAATATAGATTCTTGAATAAGTATTCAATCATTTATAAAACACCAATAAAATAATTTTTAAATGAAAACTAAAATTTACTTACATTATAATCAGCAGAAATAATTTATGTGCGAATATATTAAATTTGTGCAATTAAAGGGTGGCAGAGATGGCAATGGAGGAAGTTGTTATTAAAATCTCTGCAAAAAAATGCCCTGGCTGGTGTGACTCAGTGGATTGAGTGCTGGCTTGTGAACAAAAGGGTTGCTAGTTCAATTCCCAGCCAGGACACTTGCCTGGATTGCAAGAGAGGTCCCCAGCAGAGCACACATGAGAGGCAACCACACACTGATGTTTCTCTCTGTCTCTTACTCTTCCCCCTTCCCTTAGCTCTAAAAATAATTTTCAAAAATTTAAAAAAAGAATAGTATTGAAAAAATAAAAATATCTGCAAAAACTGTTTCATATTTTAAACTATGTAAAAAATCAGTTTCTGTGTGGTTTTTGGTTTAAGACACATTTATATTAATAACATATCCAATGCTCATTTCAATCTGTAATTTTATAAAATGTACAAAGATACCTTAAAAATGTGTCATTAGTACTAGTTCTAATTTCCATACTAGGCAATGATAAAAACAGCATAATAGCTTGGTTTATGTCACTTAGTGAGTTTTTTTCTTTACATGGCCATGGTTACTTCTTTTACTAAAATACGCTTCAAATTCTCTATTTAAAAAAAGTCACCAAAATGACATCAATCCATGAATCTATCTAAAAGTAATATTTTTATCATTTATAATACTATAAAATTTTCCACTGATAACAAGAATAACATAGAATATACTTCTTAATAAATCTTGTTTCTCCTATATTTTCTAACTGATACATTTTCTTTGTTTAATTTTACCTAAAATATACAGAATCAAAAAATTGAGATATTGCCTTCATTGCCTTATTAGGAAGAAAACACCTTCAAAAGTGCTGAAGTTCAAACAGCAAAACTTTGGCTTTATAATGGATCTGTGTTAGTGAATAACATATTTGTCTAACTTTAGAAAAAAAATTATGAATTACCAGCTGAACAATTGAGCCATGCAAACTGAGACAACTACAGTGTTCATACTATTTAGAGTCACTGATAAATACTCCTCATAAACAATAGACTATAAACATAGGCTTTTATGTAGTTTTAGGTTATCTAGAAAAATCTAAAGATTTTCATATTGCTTCTTTTCCTAGTAATAAGCTTAAAGTTCTATTTCTACATGCATTTGAATCAGAATACTTTAGCAACTTTCTGTATTTAAAAAGATCAATACATTTTCGAAGTAAATTTCACCATTAAAATATTACCTGTAGTTATAGATGCTGGAGTACAGTCCACCAACTCTAGAGGAGTAGAAAATTTGAGAATCTGACGACATGCCAGTGGTAAAATAAATCAGTAGTCATAAGGTTTTTTCCCTAACTGCACAGTGTAGTTTTCTCACGTGAGGTGGTCAGAAATCTCTCCTCTGCTGCTCTCAAAGTGCTGGGTCGCGGCCTGAGCCTGGGGCACAGGCTCCAGAGAGAGTTCTTAAGGCAAATACTTCCTGGAAGATTTTGAATAAAAAAGCCTCAGGGTAGATTCAACTGACAATTATTCTTATTATAACAGATCATACAAAAATGTATCTGTACCTGAAGGAAAATGTTTTCAAAGAAGATGAACTTTGAACTGGGATCCCAAAGGATGTGGAAAGCTAATACAAATGGGAAAATAATATGAGGTATTAAAATTACTATGGACAGAGTAGTATATAAAGCATTACTTATGGTGGGTGGTGAAAAGCTTGAACATATGGAAAACATTGAAATCAGATTAGAAAAGTAGTTTGATATCTTTGGTTTATCAAGAAATGAGTAATATATTTTAATATCCCTCTCTAGATTATGGAGGGTATAGAGTATAGCATTATACCATGGGTTAAAGATCATAAAACTCTTGGTTATATAGCACATTAGTTTTTAAAAAATTGACATTGTTTAAAAAATTTGAACATGCACTTCTGTGTGTTATTTATTTCTGTGTAGCAAACCATGTCTAAATGTAATGTATTAAAACAATAGCACATTATTAATGGTAGCCATTCTGGCAGGTGTGAGGTGATATCCTATTGTGGTTTTAATTTGCTTCTCTCTGATGATTAGTGACATTGAACATTTTTATACGTCTGTTGGCCATCTGTGCGTCCTGTTTGCAGATGTGTCTATTCAGATCCTTTGTCCATAATTTAATCAGATTGCTTCTCTTTGTGTTATTGAATCGTATAAGTACTTCACATATTTTGAAAATTAAACTGTTATAGGATGTATTATTAGCAAATTTGTTCTCCCATACAGTGGAGAGAACATTTCGTTGACAGTTTCTTTAGCTGTGCAGACATTTTTTTAATTTGTTGTAGATCCATTTGTTTATTTTTTCCTTTGTTTCCCTTGCCCTAGGAAATATGTCAGCAAAAATATTGTTATGTGAGATATCTGAAGTTTTACTGCCTATGTTTTCTAGGATTTTTATGGTTTCATGGCTTACCTTTATGTTTTTTTATCCATTTTGAGTTTATTCTTGTGTATGGTGTAAGTTGGTGGTCTAGTTTCATTTTGCATATACCTGTCCAATTTTTCCAACACCATTTATTGAAGAGACTGTCTTAAATCATTTATCAGTAAATCAATAAACAAGTTCTAGCAAGGATATGAAGAAAAGGAAACCGCAGTATACTGTTGATGGGAATGCAGAATTGTGTGGCTACTATGTAAAACTGTACGGAGTTTCCTCAAAAAAAAAAAAAAAAAAAAAGAACTGACTTTCAGCCAGTGATTTCACTTCTGGGAATATATCCTAAGAAACCCCAAACACCTATTCAAAAGAATATATACACCCCTATGTTCATAGCAGTGTTATTTACAATAGCCAAGATCTGGAAACAGTCCCAGTGCCCATCAGTAGATGAGTGGATAAAAAAAGCTGATGTGCATTTACATAATGGAATAATACATGGCGGTAAAAAATGAAGGAAATGTTACTTTTTGAGACAGCCTGGATGGACCTAGAGATTACTATGCTAAGTGAAATAGGCCACTCAGTGAAAGACAAATACTGTATGATCTCACTTATAATATGTACAATCTAATGAACAAAATAAACTAATGAATAAAATAGAACAGAGGCACAGATATATGGAACAGACTGACAGCTGTCAGAGGGGAGGGGTTGGGGGGTAGTAGATGAAAGAAAGTGAAGGGATTAGCCAAAGAACATATATGTATAACATATAAATGCAGACAACAGCGTGCTGATGGCCTGAGTGAAGAGGGTGAGGGCTGGGTGGAGATGGGCAAAAGGAGAAAAAAGTATGACAACTATTAATAATATAAAAAATAAAGTTTAAACAATTAAAAACTGTAAACAATTTACATGATCATAATTTTCTGTTTAGCAATTTGAACTAATTTTAGCTAAGTGCATATATATATATGTCTGTGTATCTTTTTACTACATGCTGAGAACTCTTCTAAGGGCTTTATAGTTATTATAATTCTTCTTGAAAGCTCTATGCAATAATTTTTATTATTATTCCTACTTACAACAATGGGGGGGTGAAGAAAATACATAAAGGACTTGCCCAAAGTCACAAAAAAAGTAATTGATTTAACTATGGTGCAGTTATTTAAAAAATCAATTTTGTAGTCATAATTGCCAGCACAAGAATGTGGGCAATGGTCCATAGATAAAGTTAAACAGGGGGCTCAAAACGGAATCCTGAAAATAGCAACATGGACACGAGTGACTGGCAAAAGACGAGAAGTCTTTTAACAATGGTCATGCACCTGGCAGTGCAGCAGAATCCTGGTGAATTTTAATGAAAAAAATCCCTATCACTTGTGACCCAGTGAATGTGGTGGGGAGTTTTACAATATATATTTTCTCATAGACAAATTAGGTAGTTATGGTGCATCCAATTCACAAACGTGCATTTATAAATTGAAAATGAGCAGACAGAAAGATGGTTGACACTCTATGAAAGTTCAGGAATCTGAGAAGAGATACTTCAGTTAAAAATATGTGGTTAGTACTATTCTTGGAGAGACTTGAGCATTTTAAATTTTATAAAAGGAAAACAGTAGTTTAAGAGATTTTGAAAATACAGGAGGGAGAGTTGATAACTGTAGAGCAAAACTGAAAGAAATAGAAAGGGTTAAAGAAGAAATTGAGAGATTACCTTTTAATAAAAGAAAAGGGAAATTCCAGGGTTTAAATAGAGGTGGGGTATTTGAGTACAGAAGATATGAACAAATCGATTTACAAATTGCCCAAGGGTACAGAGCAATATTTGTAGAAAGGTTTAAATGTCTAGTTTTAGTCAAAGAAGAATATATTTTCTTTGTACTGGTCTGAAAAATTTTGACATTTTATCCCATCAGCTCTCAGCAAAAAAAGAAAATAATAAAAAAAAACATACAGGACAGTTGAGTCAATTCAATTTCATTTCTCTGCTAGATATATAATGGAAAACAGTGAAACTAGTTGTCTGCACTTGGTCAGAATAGGGACATCAAGTCTGAGTAGCATAAAGAAGAAAGTCATCAGTAGGTACTGAGTAACATGAGGATGTGTGGAAACAAGATTTAATGAGAGTTTAGAACAAGATATTTCAAGGGAGAAGAGACCAGATACACATTCCAGCTTTGCTATCAACTACTTTGATGACAATTTATTTATCACTGTCACTTCTCTGAGACTAAAATTATTAAACCTAGTCTCTTTAGCAGAAAAATTCAATTGAATGAACATATATGATTATGCACTGTTATCTGGTCAAAGCTTTCTCGCCAAGTTTTATCCTCCTCTTACCTAGTAATCTCAGGAGAAAAATGCCCTAGCAGAATTTTCATCATTTCCCTGGCATATGTCTTTTTTTAACCTTAAAAAAAATCTTCTGAAAGCAAAGCAAATGTTGGCGGAATATTTAAATGACAGATCTCAGTGGAATTTGAAGTGGGGTGGAGTATTACTTTTTCAACGTTTTCAGTTTCAAAGCTTGGTGGTGCTACTTACACACAGTTGGACGCCCATACACTGGATCTGCCCACCAGTAGTCTTGGCAGGCTGGATTTTACGTTAATAGATTTTAGCCAATACATTTATTTTATTTAGCAGATAAATTCTAAGAATTTTAAGAAAGTCCTCTGCTCTCTCCAAACGTCTTACTTTGTCAGTTGGTGAATCCCCGGAAGGATGGTCACATCTTTCTACAAGCCCCGCCACTACCCCATCGAATAGTGCCACACATCTCTCTTAGGTCTATGCCCCACCCGTTCCTTAAAGTAGGCGCTGTGCACTCAGCTCACTTCTTGTCCCACCACAGTGGGCACTAGCAGAATTCTCTTTATCATCTTCCAGCCTCAGTTGTGCATGAAAACCCATATTTTCTTGTATTTCCCACTACAAGATTTTTTAGTCGTGCCTTACTAAAGGGATTTATTTAAATGAGCTATAAGCATTTACCTAATTTTAGAAGAGAAACAGTCAGTAGACCACTTTATTTAGAAAAAACAACAATTTTGACCATCTTAATCAAATTCCCCTAAAAATCATCCTGAGAGCTAGGAAAATGGAAATCATTTTTAAGTTTACTGCAAACTCTTCGTACCGTTCAGGCACCTCAACACTACCACCAGTTTTCCTCATAGCCAGGTTTTATGTTTGGTCCTGGGGAGAAGTAACGGACAGAGGATGGAGAGTACAATTCTGGCCTGAAATTCCCTTCCAAGAAATTACCATATCGAGCTCGCGGTTTACAGTCCTATGAGGTTTTTCGCACATATTTATACTACGTGAAAGGAAGAAGTGTGCCCTCAGGGGGAAAAAATCACTGTCTCAAGTTATTGCCACAATTATATATTTCAAATCTTATAACGTGACACTAAGTATGTGATTTCATGATTAAAATTTAAAGCACTTAGGATAATTAATTCACCTAGAACTTAATAAATAATAGTTCTTAATAGCATACTGTTATGAAGCTATGATTATTATTATTTTTTAACCAGACAGTGGAAATAATTGTCCTTACATATTAAATATAAAAACAGTTTTTGCAATTACACTAGGAGATTATAGGAAACAGACAGGACTCAAGTTCATTGAAGAGATAACGATCCTTGAGGAAGTTGGCTTCTTGGTACAGTAGCACCTTTCGGAAGCTCAGCTACTGTTTTGGTTTTTTTTAAAGATTTTATTTATTTATTTCTAGAGAGGGAAGGGAGGGAGAGAGAGAGAGAGAGAGAGAGAGAGAGAGAGAGAGAGAGAGAGAGAGAGAGACATCAATGTGTGGTTGCTGGGGGACATGGCCTGCAATCTAGGCATTGCCCTGACTGGGAATTGAACCTGCGATGCCTGGTTCCCAGCCCGCGCTCAATCCACTGAGCTACGCCAGCCAGGGTTCAGTTACTGTTTTTGGAGGACCTTAGGTGTTGGTTACCACTTTGATTTCCAAAATAAATTTTTATTCCTTTCTGTGAGCATTTCCCTTCATTTGGATCACTACTGCAGTACCCAAAACACACAGCTTATGTTTCTGAATAAAGTAAACAGCTCATATGAGATTTTGTAATTTCTTTTTTTATTTTTAGCAGCTACTGGGAAAACAGCTCACCCTTCAAAATTCAAAACAACAAAACTCTTAATTACTCTGCCCACTCTTAGATAGATCTACCTTCATTTTTACCAATCAGGGACTTGAGAAAGACAGTAACACATTGAACTAATGAAAACGGAGACTGAAGAAGTACTCAGAGACTTCAGGATATCTCTATAGCATGAGTAGAAGGATTCTGTGGTCTATTAGTTACACTGGTCTCCTCTTGGGTTAGTGGTTAAATGTAAGGGCAGGTAGTAATTTTTTGCTACAGTAGGAGATGAGCAGGCTGCCAAACACTGCAAGATTACCCAGTTCAGACTATAGTCAACATAGTAAAAATAAAACCACTATTAGAAACATATACAGCAAATGGAAGTATTTAAATAAATTTCTAAAAATGTAATAAAAACAGAGTTATGACCACTCATTTTTCTATAGTTTTATTTGTAAAAATGTTTCTGGTGTGGTTGCAAAGGGAAAAAAAGGAAAATCCTGTTTACTTTGCTGTGCACTGTCCCTGTCACGTAGTCAATATAGGGACATCATGAAGAAAAGGTGAATAAAAAAATAAAACATTTGGTCTTCAAGAAAATGTTACCAGTTTGAGTAGACTGAGTAAAGAACCTACTAATCAGACAATTTAATGTATACAAATAATTCCCATGCTCCACAATTGTTTCTAAAATTATATTTATTGCTGAGCCTTTTCTCAGTGGGTTTTGCGAAAAAGCTTCCAATTAGCATCTCTTTCTTTATACCACCAGCACATCTTGGCTAACCACTTTGACAATACCACATGATGCCACGGCTCCCGTATGCATTTGAAAATAACTAATGTTATTATGTTAACACTGTATTTGTTCACAGTTCACAGTAATAAGAGACAACACTGACGGTGAGGAGAATGGACGTGCTATCATTGACCGTGGTGAATTGTGTGCTTGTCAATTAAATGAATGAAAGCTTCTCTCCTCTCTTAGTTTGCCTTTATTTTCCTGGTGGGTGTGGGGGGTAAACACATTTTGAAGTTTTGTAGGACCGAATGGCCTTTATAACACTGTGTTGTCAACAGAGTTAGAAATGACACCTAGACCATTTACCAATGGTATAAAATTTACAGATTGACAACTTCTGTTGACGTGAGGAGCTGCAAAGCCACACGACAAAGGGCTCAACTCATGGAAACATGGAAAATTGGAGCCAGTTTGAAGTCAGTCTATCACATCAGTCATGTAATTGTAACACCATGACATAATCTTTAAATACTTAGAAAATAATCTCTGTAGCTGCATAATTAGTAAGGTCATAATTTAAACTCATCCAGACTGTTTAAAGAGGAAAAGGAAAGAGTGAAATATAGAATTATACAAGTCTGATAAAGAATGGACCTTCTGGTACTTAAATAGATACAACTCACTGAGCTCATTGTCTGTAGTAAGAGTACAAGAGAAAACACCGGTAAAAATATATTAAAGCACAGCTATGACCCATAAGTTTGTGGGGAGCTTTTGCCTTAAAATACAGCTAAAAGTATCTGGCAAGAAGGAAGAATGATTTGAGCAGAAATAATTCAGCAAAGATAATAACCAAATTCCTTAAAAGGGATTTAAATAGGCTTTAAATACATAGGAGCACAATCCATCACTTTCAATTTTGCATCAAATTGTGTTAGGCATATGCAGAGAATTGATAAGCAAATGAATGAAAATAGTAAGCAAATAAGATTATTCATATTTTAAGATTTATTCTTACAAAACTAGCTCAAAATAATTATGACTTAAAATACCTTAGATGACTTCATACAGACATGCAGGTGATTTTGAGAGTGTGAGGCCCTGAGTGAGCCAGTAATTAGCTGAAAACTGTGTGAATCATGGGACAGTCACCTGGTGTGAGCTTTAATTCCAGGGAATGTCCTTCAACAAAATAAAAATATGATATATTTTAATGTTGAGACAAATTAATATTATTTTGTGTTTAACTACAGACATTCTAAGCAGACCGTGAATGAAAAACAGCATGAGGAAAAAGTGGGTTTATAGTTGTCTGTATAGAAAACAATATAATAATCAGTAAATAATAATATAAAAATAAACTATTTCATGTACTCACAACTGTAAACCTACATTTGCCCATCCTGTGTGATATTAAAAAGTGCAGTATTAAGTAAATGAGCTTATTTGTTGCATAGACCAAATAACCTATTATTGTCAGAATTGTTTCTATATAATCATTTCTTAGAGAACCTTTGGATAACTTAGGGATGTTGCTTTAAGTAGCTTATTTGTGACTTATTTAAAAAGTAAAATGTTATACTGAGCTTAAAATATGTTTTAGAATTTAGTGTACACTATTAACTATCAATTATGTAATAAGAGACAAAAATGTGTTATATTCAGACAATTCACTATTTTCCTTCAATGAAAAGACAAACTCTTGGCATCCTTCACAAGTACAGGTAAATGTTAAAAATATTAAGATGAGTGAAAGAAGCAGAACCAGGAGTTTCCAAATCGTATGCTTCTGAAGAGTAAGTAGTAGCAGGAGTTAACAGGCACAGGCAGGAGGCAACTTTCTATGTTGGTATAAATACTCTAAATATTATTGCTGGTATGGGTTATACAGGCAGATGAATATTCCAAATTTCATTTAATACCATACTTAAGTTTTCCATATTATACTTAATGTACATAAATGGCAAAAAATAAAGTGCATTTCACTATGTGTAAGTAAATATGTAATAATCAAATACTAATCTTATGTAATATCTTTAAAGTGAAATATTATACTGAGCTCAAAATATGTTTTAGATCTCACTATAATAAATGCCTAAATGAATGTAAACAAATATTATTTTCTAGTTATTAAGTTTGGTATTCTCTGTGGTGTGGGTTACCAATGTTGATATGTCTATAAATAACAAATTTGAGCAAATAAGTAAGTACATTAAAAATAATGAGAACTAGGTTGTCAAAAGTATAAAGTAGGAAGACCCTGAACTCACCTTCTCCACAGATACATGAAATCTACATCTACTTCTAGAACAACTCTCACTGAGAACAATCTGAAGGCTAGCAAAACCAGCTTTCTAAAACTAAAAATATAAGTAAAAATTCACATGGAGAAAAGTTGTAGTGGCAAAGATAGAGTTTAGGCAGGACCCATACCCCAGATCAGCACCCACAATCAGGAGGGATAGCATAACAACAGAGATTTCCCCTTGCAGATCAAGGGGTTGAAGCTCCACACTGGGATCCTCAGCTTGAGGACTTGCACCAGAAAGAGGGGCCCCCATAACATCTGGTTTTGAAAACTAGCCGGGTTTATTTGTGGGAGAGCTGATGCAGGAAACTCAGATGCCCCTTGTAAAGGGCTGGAGCACAAAGTCACTTACTCAGAGTCCCAGCTCATAAGCAGCAGTTCAAAAAGTACCTGTATCGTATGTGATGAAAATGCATTTACTAATTTTTCTCTCATTCCACCTTGCGGGCACAGGACTAGGAGGCATCATTCATGACACCCTCCATTCCCATACTGTTTGCCTAGCCTAAGCGTTCCCCTGAATACCTGCTCCACCCCAACTTCCTTGCCATTCTCAATAGGTAGCTTTGGCCCACACTAGAAGCCTTCACAAGTAGTTCCTGCCTCAGTATTCCTAGTGGGTGGCCTCATCCCGAACTGGGGACCCTGACAAGTGACCCCCAAAGAACAGACCCAGTGAACAACCTCTGACTGCATAAAAATCCTCTTAAACATTTCCTATCCCAAAATACCCAGTGGGGCTTCTGTAAGCAGAAAATGCCAAAGTAAAAAAATATATACATATATAAAGAAATCTCACTAGTGAAGGCAAACATAGTAAAGGTAATGAATCTATCACTCATAAATCTAGTATGAAAATTAATGACATAATAATATCATCTTTATTTACAATAATTATATATATTGGTTGTTATATGTGAATCTGAAACAGAGAACTATAGAAAAAAAAGAAAGCAATTAACAAAATATCCAAAAGTACACACTTGTCAATAATTACTAAAAATGCATATGGACTAAAAGGTGCCTCAATCAAAAGACTTCAGGTAGCTGAGTGGATTAAAAAAGAAGATCCACACATATGCTGCCTACAAGAGACTCACCTGAGATCTAAAGACACACTCAAAATCAAAGTGAAGGGTTGGTAAATGAGATTTCATGCAAAAGAAAATGAGAAGAGAGCTGCAGTAATAACATTTATTTTAGGCAAAATGTACTTTAAAACAAAGACTGAAAGAGGTAAAGAAGGGTGTTACATAAGGATAAAGGAATTAATCCAACAAGAAGACAAAACTTGTCAGCGTCCATGCACACAACATAAGAGCACCTATATAAAAGTAAATATTAACGGACATAGAGAGAGAGAGACTGACAGCTATATAATCATAGTAGGGAACTGTAACACCCAACTTACATCAATAGATACATCATCCAGAAAGAAAATCAATCTGGAAACATTGGTCTTAAGCAACATAATAGATGAGATGGACTTGATAGATATATACAAAACATCCCATCTAAAAAGAACAGAGAACACATACTACCAAATGCACATGAAACATTCTTCAGGGTACATCACATGTTAGAGCACAAACAAATCCCAGAAATTGAGGACTGCAATCATATCAAACATCTTTTTCTGTTCACAATAGTATGAAACTAGAAATCAATTACAAAAAGAAAATAGAAAATCCTTTTCTTGAGGATTTTAGCATCTATCTTCATCAGAGATTTTGGATTGTAGTGTTCTTTATTTATTGTGTCTTTACCTGATAGTGGAATTAGGATAATACTGACCTCATAAAAAAGAGTTTGAGAGTCCATCCTCTTCTTGAAATTCTTGGAAGAGTTTGAAAGGATAGGAATTAGTTCTTTAAATGTTTGGTAAAATTCACCTGCGAAGCCATGGGGGTGGTCCAGTGCTTTTGTGTGCATGAAGTGATTTGACTACTGCTTCAATTTCACTAGTTGTTATTGGTCTATTCAGGATTTTCCTGCTTTTTCTTGATTTGGTTTTGGGAGATTGTATGTTTCTAGAAATTTGTCCATTTTCCCAGGCTGTTTAATTATTATGAGCACTTGTTCATAATAATTTCTTACACTCCCTAGCATTTCATTGTATCAATTGTAACTTCTTTTTCATTTCTACATTTATTTATTTGAGTCCTCTCTCTTTTGTTCTTGGTGAGTGTGGTTAAAGTATTCTTGATTTTGTTTATCTTTTCAAAGAATTGGGCCCTGGATTTATTGATCTTTTGTACTGTTCTTTTAATCTGTATGTCATTTAATTCTGCTCTGATATTGATTATTTCATTCCTTCTACTCACACTGGACTTTGTTTGGTGTTGTTCCTCTAGGTTTTAAAGATGTATGCTTAGGTTGTTTTATTTTTTATTTTTAAATATATTTTATGGATTATGCTATTACAGTTTTTCCATTCTTTTCTCTCTCTTTATCTCCCTCTGCCTGGTACCCCCATTCCCTCCAGCATTAACCTTCCCTTAGTTCATGTCCATGGTTTGTACATATAATTTCTTTGGCTTCTCCAATTCTTATATTATTCTTAACCTCCCACTATCTATTTTGTACCTACCAAATTTTTGGGATTGTATGATGTACTGAACCATAAGACTCATGTAGTTTTTAGAGGAGGAAAATAGGAAAAAAATTTGAAGCAAAAAAATGTGGTAAAATATTTAATAACATAAATAACATAGGCTGCTCCCCCTACACCCCACAGCAAGTCAGGTAAGCTACATTCAGACTATAAGATGCACCACCACTTTCCTCTCGAATTTTGGAGGAAAAAGTGCCTCTTATACTCCAAAAAATTCCAATTGTGTAACCAGCATGGTGTGGAGGTTTCTGACTGGGGGTGATGGGAAATTTAGAAAAACACAACATGACACAAGTTAAGAGAAAGTGGGGACCAGGTGGAGCATTGTTCTCAGATGGAGAGACAATGACCTTGAACATGGTCTCTGCGTTTATTTTATAGGGGTTCATTACACAAAGCTCAAGGAAGTTTTGCAGAGTTAGGGAAATGCCGCAGGCCAAGATTGTTCCATTCCCAGGCTATCTGAATGATAAACACGCCTTCTGCAAAGCTTACAGTCTCATTCAGCTGAAGCTTGCAGTTATCTATCTCCTTCTCAAATCCTGTGGGTTCTGGCTGCCATCAGCTGCTGGCCTGCTCTGCTTTGCAGATGTAAGTGATCAAGTATGGCCTTGCTGGCACTTAACCTTGAGCTTTCATATCAGCCTTCACCATTCACCACATCCCCCTTCCTTCCCTGCTGATAACCCTCCACATGATCTCCATTTCTGGGATAGTGTTCCTGTTCTAGTTGCTTCCTTAGTTTGTTTCTTTTTTTGTTATTGTTTTTGGGTTTTTTAGGTTCAGTTGTTCATAGTTGTGTGTTTGTTGTCATTTTACTGTTCATAGTTTTGATCTTTTTGCCTTAGATAATTCTCTTAACATTTCATATAATAAGGGCTTGGTGATAAACTCCTTTAATTTGACTTTATCTGGGAAGCACTTTATCTGCCCTTCCATTCTAAATGATAGCTGGAGAGAGTAATCTCAGATGTAGTTCCTTGCTTTTCATGACTTTGAATATTTCTTTTCATTCCCTTCTTAGGAAAGGAGTAAAGTTTATTTTGAGAAATCAGGTGCAGTCTTATGGGAATTCTCCTATAGGTAACTGACTGATTTTCTCTTGCTGATTTTAAGATTCTCTTTTTATCATTAATCTTGGGTAATTTAATTATGATGTGTCTTGGTGTGTTCCTTTTTGTGATCACCTTATTTGGGACTCTCTGAGCTTCTTAGACTTGCATGTCCAATTCCTTTGCCAAATTGGGGAAGTTCT
Source organism: Tonatia bakeri (assembly GCA_004024845.1). NCBI lineage: Eukaryota > Metazoa > Chordata > Mammalia > Chiroptera > Phyllostomidae > Tonatia > Tonatia bakeri. Next base: position 55,332 of record PVIA01007644.1, on the reverse strand, counting down.
CCTTCATTATTTTTTGAAATAAGTTTTCAATTTCTTGCTCTTCCTCTTCTTCAGGCACCCCTATGATTCAGATGTTGGAATATTTAAAGTTGCCCCAGCAATTCCTAAGCCTCTCCTCATTTTTTTTTTTAATTCTTATTTCTTCATTCTGTTCCAATTGAAGGTCTATTTCTTCCTTTTGTTCCAAATTGTTGATTTGAATCCTGATTACCTTCCCTTCATTGTTGTTTCCCTGAATATTTTGCTTTATTTCACTTTGCTTAGCCTTCACTTCTTCCTTTATTTTGCAGCGGTACTCAATCATTCGTCTGAGGACCCTGATTACCAGTGTTTTGAACTCTGCATCTGATTGACTATTGCCTCATTGCTTAGTTCTTTTTCTGGAGTTTTGATCTGTTCTTTCATTTGAGCAGTATTTGTTTGTCTCTGCACAGCTGTTACATTGTGAGGGGCAGAGTGTTACTTATTGCCAGGGTAGGGCAACCTATTTTACTGGGTTTTGGTGGTGTATGTTGGGGAGGGGTCAGAGAGGAAATGCTTGTTTGGCTCTTACCTCACTTTCAGTCACTTCTCCTATTTTCCACCAATGAATTATGCCCCTTCAGGTGCTGCCCTGGTGCTGATTCCTGGGTGGGTGGGCTGGTGTACATTCTAGAACCCCATAGGCCCCTCCAATGGATTCTCCTGTGAGATGGGCAATTTCTCCCATCGCATGCCCTATTTGCCAGCCACTGCCTTGCCACACTTCCACTGCCTTGCCATGCATCAGCATACATGGGCTTTGAAATACAAAAATAGTGAAGATCTCAAAATAAAATTAGAAAACGTTACAATAACCACCATATCGAAAACCAATGAGCAAAGATTAGTAAAGGTTAAGAGAGAATAAAGGTGTTTTAAGAACAGGAAAAAGAATATGATGTAACTAATGACAAGAACAAATATTTTGAGAGGCAAAAGTGGGGAGAAATAGTAAGAGTGAAGAATAGAAACAAGTTGTAGCAAAAGGATAAATAAAATTTAAAATGAAAATAAGAAGAGGAAAGAAGAAGGCAAAATGGAGTAAGAGAAGAGAGAAGCACAATGTGAGATTCAAAATAAACTAAAATAAAAAGAACTAGTGAAATAATAGGAACAAACTTGAACAAAAACAAATGAATGTTATAAAGCTATACAGGAGAAAAACACTTCAAATAATGAAGGAGATGATGATGGGGTTTATATCAGCAAAGTGCAGTGTTTTCATTGTCTTCCCTGTTTGCATCTGTCCCAGATAATGTCATCTGGAGTCCTAGCCTGTCCCCAGGCAGCCTATTTGAGACTACAAGCCATCCACAGTCTGTGGCTGTCTCCTTCAGGTTTTCTGGTCCCCATTTTTCTGCCCTTCTGGTTTTCCATCAGCACAGGGCCCAGGAGCAGTTTATTTAATAACCCAAGAGCACTACAAGTACCACCCCCACCTGCCTGCAGAGGGGACTTCTGGTGCCATTGGGATGGTGGAATTCATGGGATGCCTCTGGGGGGAGCTAGTCAGTTTTCAGGAAAGATGGTGGGAATGTTTCTGTGCCCCCCCACCAGTTGCTTTGGTCTGTCCCAGATTATTTTCAATAATGTAATTTTTTCTGGTGAATTAGCTGCCTGTTTCCTGTGAGGTACCAATATGTCTAAAGGGGCAACACCTTTCTGCTTGGCATGGACAGCTGGTCTGTCTAAGAGCCGAGGCTAGGCAGGGCCCTGACCACCCCTCGTTGTACATTTCTCTAATCTCTGTTGGTTTCAGTGTATGAGGGCCTGAGGAACACTGTAGCTAGTAGTGTCTGGTAGACATTCGGAAAGGGGCCTTTCAGAGCTTTTTCTTCTTTCTCCCATTGATATGCTCCCAACAGGGGTCTCCTGAGCCTGGCCTCACTCATCTACAGAGCCTGCAATCACACAGGTGAGTATTGGGCATGCCTACCCATGAAGGAAACTGTCTGGCTGCAATGAATCTCAGGTGTTCAGCTCCTGGCCATTCACTCCCCAGCCTGCCACTTTAACAGGAGGCGTGGCCTGCTCTCCACTCTTCACTGTCCCCTGCTCAGCAGCTATGCTGGATTAGGCCCCTCAGTCCCTTCAGCATGACACTATTGCTCTGGGTTCTTTGTTAGCAAAGCCTCTGCATGCATGTGCAAGTGAGCATAGAATCTCTGCTGAACCTTGAGTCTCTCCTGAGCTCTTCTTTAAAAGAGTTTCTATGTGGCCCCCACACAGAAGCACTGAGCCCTGGGAGGCCTGTTCTCTGAGTCCTCCACCTACTCAAAAAGCACAAAGTCTTTCTCAGCCAGGGATGATCACAGCTTGCCAGTCTCTCTGACAGTTTTAGATAGAGTTTCTCTCTGGATCTCTCCCAGGTGGCACTAGGAAAATTCCAGCAACTATACCATAACATGAGGAGGTGATGGAGTGCTCATGCAGCTTCCTCCAGTGAGTCTCAGCCTCTAGCTCCTGTGCTGTGCTGCTGCATTGCCACCACACCTTTGGCATAGCCTCTGCAACCAGCACTCATCCAGCTGTCTCTCTCTGCCCCTGAACTCATGGTTCCCGAACCAATCTGCAGCCTCCTAAGTCGAACTTTTTTCCATTCATGGTTCCTGTGGTGCTTAGGGTCAGAGAAGCAACATCCCTCTCCCTAGTAAGTACTACTGTCCCAGGACCCTGGCTGCTGGTGATGGCAGGGTACACGGTCCTGCCCAAGGCAAAGGGCACAAAGATACATCTGTATACCAAAATGCATGCAGGCACTCTGGAAGCTTCTTCCCATAGAGGATATTTTTACCTCAAAGTGGCTTGCGCCCCAATTCTTTGAAGCTGGAAGTGCTGGTTTGTGCAGGAGCATTGGCAGCTGCTCCACCAGGAGAGCCCAGGCTGCCCACTCCCACTGCAAGCAGGTTGATACTCACACACATCCCCTGCACACTCTCTGTGTATAAGCTCACTTACACATGCTCTCACACTTAGCTGGATTTTTGAGTTGATTGCTCTGTGGTTTAGCTGCAAGACCAGTCTGGGCCTGGGAGCAAGTGGACAGAGATTCCAGCTACTCTGTAGCCATCTTGAAATCCCCCAGAAGCTTTTCTTATACCCATGCATTCCTATTTTACTTCTGCCCTACTTTTAGGCTTGGGTAAAACTTTTTGGCACCCAGCGAAAACTCATTCCTATTCCAATGTCTTCAGTAATATGAATCATTGGAAATTACACCTCAGGGACTATCTTTTGTCTTAATACAAATAATATAAGGAGAAGAGTCCAAAGGAAATCGTTAAGTAGTAGAGTCATGGTCTAAGTGTTTGATCCTTTACATATTTTATATTTATTCATGTTTTTTGTGAGTATATTATAAATTCTTCATGAAAGAATAATTGAATGGAAAAGAAAAATCTCTAAACATTTTTAAGAAGATTTTATACAAAAGATCTAAAATTTGTTTAATGTATTAAATATTTAAATTACAAGAGGCAGTTATATTAGATTTCATCAAAGGGATAAATTAACTCAAAGCCCACACACATAATTTATTCATGCTTCATGCACAATACCAAAGTAAAATATACTAGGATCTATGCACTTATCAAGGAGACAATAAAATGCATTTCACCATAATCCCCAGTCAAAAATGATTTTACAAGTCAAGGTTGCCCACTGAAATGCTGTTGTAATGTCCTAATGTTATATTCCAGCCAATTCAAAATGAACACTCGGTATTCACTCTGTAGGATAATACAAATATTGGCTAGGTCAAAGTTTAGTGTTTTTTTTTTCCATATAATGGCTGTAGTAGTGCTTAGTTGTTTTTAGCTTCATTCAAAACAATTTTATTAGATTATATATGACAGCTCTCATACCTGTGTGCACTAAAAAAAATATCAAAATTAGCCAATTTTTGTGTAGCCATTTTAATATTGAAGATGGAAGAAAATACATGACATTTTCAGCTTATTATGCTTTGTTTTTTCAAGAAATATAAAACACAAAAACAGATTTGTGCATAGTATGGAGAAAGAGCTATGACTAATCAAACGTGTCAAAAGTGGTTTGCGAAGTTTCATGCTGGAGATTGCTCACTGGACAATACTCCAGGGTTAGGTTGAGCAGTCAAAGTTGATAGCGATCAAATCAGGACATTAACTGAGAACTATCAATGTTATACCATGTGCAAGATAGCCAACATGCTCAAAATATCTAAATCAATAAAGTTGTTGATGAGAAATTGTCTTTTATTTTACAGAAAAAAATATGTGGACTTTTTGGCCAACCCAATATAAATAAATGCAAGTATAAATTCCTTACTGTAACTAAACATTTTACAATAAATTCCAAATGTTTCTTAAGGTTGAAAAAATGTTATGGCCTTAAATCAGAATTGAATCTGAACTTTCAATTACTTTAATTTTTAAAAATCACAAAAATACTTTAAATTGTTCACAAGTATTATTTATAATTATCAATATTTGTAGATTATTTTTTTCTCTTAAGAGTACAGATTTTAAGAACAAAAAAAATGACTGGAGAAGTTTTTCATGTTGCTTCATTCTGTCCAAATTTAATATATTACAGACCGCAAATCCTTTATCACAATTCAGAAATTTCAAAGGCTTTGAAATCTACAAGGTTTTTTTCCCCCCGCAAAGGTACAATGTAAATTCATTTTATATGATATAAAATATGACCTTTATAATTTAGGCTATTTATAGTATTATAAAAATCTCACCTGCTGTAAATATTCATCATTGTGTTAAAGAAATACTAAAATATTTGCATATGAAACACTGGCATCTGGGAGTGTTACATATTCCGTTGTGTCTTACCTCTCTCCAACTCTGAAATATTCAAACTACTAAAGCACATCATGCCCTAAAATGTTTTAAATAAGTGACTAAGGACCTCCACAATCCATGATTTCAGCTCAGATTAGTATTGCAATATTAGGCTAGTATGTTAAGGAATAATTTAGATAGAAGTAGAATATCCAGACAGTTGAGAACATTTCTAAATGTTATCTGGGTTAGCAATCTGAATTAAAACCATTTTAAAATCTCTAGCATATGATAACTCTATCACAAAAATCATTTAGTTTTGTTTCATTTATGTGGTCTTCACAACTCTGGTGCCTGGTAATTTTTAGTGTGTTTTGGATATTGTTTATGAAAAGAAGTGTGTGTGTGTGTGTGTGTGTGTGTGTGTGTGTGTGTGTCCCAGGTATACCTCCTAACCTTAAAGGCCCTAGACGCCTATTTTTTGCCTATCAATGACATGTGCTTAGTGTATGGTTTGGCTTCTTAACTATTATGTCCTGAATTGAAAAACTTCTACAGAAAAAAATGGCCTATAGTAGCTAAGCTAAGTCTTAGAGTTGCTGTCTTCTCTTGGCTATCTAGTATTACATGAATATCTAATATTTAATATTACATGAACTTGCTTTTCTTATTTTTTAATTATCTAATGTCTAATATTACATGAATTTATTTTTCTTATTTTTAATTATATTTTACTTTCAATTTTATGTTGTACTAGTTTCTAATATTTAATATATAATATTACATGAATTTATTTTGAATATCTAATATTACATGAATTTACTTTTGTTATTTTTTAATTATATTTTACTTCCAATTTTATTTTGTACTAGTTTCAGGTGCACAGCAGAGTGGTTAGATAATCATATATTTTACAAAGTGTTCACCTGATATTCCAGTACCCACTTGGCATCATACATAGTTATCATATTATTGATTTTATTCCATATGATGTACTTTATGGAAAACAGTATGGAGGGTCCTCAAAAAATAAAAATAGAACTGCCTTATGACTAGTGACTACACTTCTGGGTATATATCTCAGAAACCCAAATACTATTTTGAGGAATATATGCACCCTTATGTTCATTGCAGCATTATTAACAATAGCCAAGATATGGAAACAACCCATCAAAAGATGAGTGGGTAAAAAACTGTGGTACATGTACACAATTGAATATTACTTGGCCATTAAAAAGAATAGAATCTTACCATTTGTGACAGCATAGATGTACTTCATAGGTATTATGCTAAGTGAAATAACTCAGAAAAGAAAAATACCATATGATCTCACTTACATGTGGAATGTAAAAAGAAAATAAACAAATAAAACAAAACAGACCTTGGACACAGAGAGCAAACTGATGGTTACCAGAGAGGAGGGGAGTTGGAGAACTGGGTGAAAGAGGTGAAGGGATTAAGAAGTACAAAGTGGGACTTCTGGTCAAGATCAAGGCTTAGGTAAACAAGGCTCACCTCCTTGCAACCACAGCAAAAATTACAACTAGGCTACAAAACAAATATCACCCAGAATCATCAGAAAATTGAGCTGTATGAAAGTCCAACAACCAAGGAATTAAAGAAGTCACATTCATCCATATGGGTGGGGGGTTGGAGATGTGGAGGCAGTCCCACACACACATGTGGTTGATAAAAATTAGGAGGGATACTTCTGGAGGAGGGATTCCAGCACCAAACCAGTCTACCCAGCCCAGGGTTCCAGTGTCAGGAAGATAAGTCATCATATCTTCTGGCTATGAAAAACAGTGGAGGTTGGGGCCATGGAAGAAAATGTGGGATTCTCAGGAGTCTCTTCTTAAAAGGACTACAGTCGATTTAGGACATTTGCAGACTCATTTTCTCTGGACTTTAACTGTAGGACAGCAGCTGGAAAGGCATCAGTGGCATAAAAGGAGAAATTGAAGTTTCTGGAATCAGGTTGACTGCTAGGGGACAGCTTCCTCCTGGACAAAACTAGAGAGACCAGACAGGGACATTGTCTGCTTTCTGAGACCTCCCCCACACAGAGCCACAAAGTGGCAGATATACCTGAGAATTAATCAACCCGGTTCACAGATTTTCCCACTCTGGTGATTACCTAATGCTTCACCCCATCTAACCTACAGTGATAATTTTCTACAATGGACTGTGCTACTAAGACAGGGAATCAAATACACGGAAATGAACAATGAGGCTGCCAAATTGAGGAGACAAAGAAACATGGCCTAAATGAAAGAACATAACAAAACTCCAGAAAAAGAGCTGAATGAAATGGAGCTAAACAATCTACCAGATGAGAAGTTCAAAACATTGGTTATCAGGATGCTCAAGGAACTCATTGGGTACTTCAACAGCCTAAAGAACATCCAGGCAAAAATAGAGGTTACACTAAGTGAAATAAAGAAAAAATTACAGGGAGCCAACAGTGGAGTGGATAAAGCTAAGAATCAAATCAATGACTTGGAACATGAAGAACTGAAAAGTATTCGATCAGAACAGCAAGAAGAAAAAAGAATAATAAAAAAAGAAACACAAAAAACAAGGACAGGCTAAGGAGCTTCTGGGACAACTTCAAATATATGAACATTTGAATCATAGGGACGCTAGGAGGAGAAGAGAAAGTGCAAGAAATTGAAAACTTATTTGAAAAAAAATAATGAAAGAAAATTCCTTGAATTTGGAGAAGGAAATAGATATGCAAGTCCAGAAAGCACAGAAAGTCCCAAACAAGATGGAGCCAAAGAGGACCACAACAAGACACATCGTAATTAAAATGCCAAAAGTTAAAGATAAATTGAGAATCTCAAAAGCAGCAAGAGAAAAGCAGAAAATCACCTACAAAGGATTTCTCATAAGGCTGTCAACTGATTGCTCAAAAGAAACTTTTTAGGCTAGAAGGGACTGAAAGTATTCAGAGTGATAGCAAAGACCTATGCAACCTAGATTACTCTACCCAGCAAAGCTATCATTTAGAATGGAAGGACAGATACAATGCTTCCCAGACCAGGTAAAGCTAAAGGAGTTCATTATCAGCAAGCCATTATTATGTGAAATGTTAAAGGGACTTATTTAAGGAAAAGAAAATCAAAACCAAGAACTTTAAAATCTTAATAAATTCACAACTGTCAACAATTAAATCTGAAAAACAAACTAAACAAATGAGAACAGAAGCAGTATCATAGATATGGAGGCCATTTGGAGTGTTAGCAGTTGGGAGAAGGAGGGGGAAGAGAAAAGGGACAGGTGCAGAGATTAAGTACAAACTGTAGATACAGAATAGACAGGGAAAGGTTAAGGACAGTATAGGAAATGGAGAAGCCAAAGAACTAAAATGCATGACCCATGGACAGGAACTAAAGGAGGGTGGTGATTGCCAGAAGGATGGGGGGTATCAGGTGGAGAGAGGCAAAGGGAGAAAATTAGGACAATTATAACAGCATAATCAATAAAATATATTTTTAGAAAGCAGTACATAGTGGTAGTTAAAATTAATCACTGGGATGTAATACTTCATGCATTTTTTTAAAATTCCATATTTTTTCCATTTGTCCTCAGTAGTAGTGTTGTAAGACTACCTAGTCTTTTATTTCCATAATTAGATACCTTTGCATATTATATTGACTAATTATATGAGCTGAGCATAGATTGGTAAGATTAAATTCCAGAGACAAATTTCCCAATTGTGTACACTGGAATTTAATTTTTTTTTCTTTTAAATGGAGTCAGCCATAGAAGCCACCGGAAAATTATTTCCTACATCTCATCTCCTCTGTTATGATTTTCTTTCTTAGAATACATTATTTTGGTGTATTTATTTGTTTATTTATGTATATATGTGAGACTGTGTTGAAAGGAACAATTGATTTTGTTTATATGAGAAAGTATTTTTTTTTCATCCGTAAAATATTTTTTTAAATATGGAGTTGGAGGTTGATGGCTGCTTTCTCTCAGCCCTTCAGTATGTTTTCATTCTGTCAGAGCTTCCATCCTCATAGTGGAATTCAACTGTCAATGTGATTATAACTTATATTTAGGAAATCTATTATTTTCTCTGGAGGAATTCACTATTTCTCTCTTTATTTTATGGCATTCTGAAATTTCCATGTATCTAGGTATGTATTTCATTATATTATTGCTTCTGAACATTCACTGAGATTTCTGAATCTGAGAATTTACAAAATATTGCTGTCCCTCTCTTTCATTGATTATTCCCTTATGAAAATGTGATCAGATGTGAGATAGACCATCCCAAAATTTTTTCTGTATCCCTTACCTCCCTGTCACGTATTTCATCTCTTCCTTTCAATACTTAATTATCTATAATTTCCCTACAATTTATCTGTTGGTCCACTAATTCTTTTTTGCTTTTTAAATTTTATATTTTTATGTTATTTCATTTATAATTTTTATCATTTTAATATGTAAAACTAGTAGCACTTTTTTATCTGCTTAATCACTTTGATGGTATTTTGCTGCTTAATTATATTGTGATTTATCATGCATACTTAACATTTCATAGCTGATAATTCTAATGACTCTAGGCTTGGAAGTATAATTATAAATTCATTACTTTTTCTTGCTATTATTTATAGTTCCTTGCTTTCTCATGAGTTTCTTATTTTTATCATGTGTTCTCATTACTTGAAACTTTAACAATATACATTTTTGAGCCCCTCTTATAAGCTATAATTCCCCAGAGAAGATAAGTTTCACTTCTGCCAGGTACTGGAGGGGAACCAAAAATCTATAACCACTTTAAATTAATCATCAGCTTATTTATTTAAGAACAACAAGGTATTGTGTGGTCTGGTCCAAAACCCTTGTGAGAGTGAGCTTTCCTAGAATTTGTAAGAACCCAATGTGAGACAAGTATCTGTCTCAGGAAAGCGCAGACATGTGTGTGTTTGTGTGTGTGTTTTACTGGGTTTATGCACTGAAGGTGAATTATGTTTAGGGACCTCTGAACCAAACTCACCCTTTATTCTAGCACTAGGCTTTGTCTCCTGGTCCCTATGAAAATAATCTCTAGATTCTTTGTAAATCTCTTTCCCTAGATTTATGCTTTCGTGCTGCTTTTGGCCTCTGGTTTCCCCATACTTTCTTTCCAACACATTAATGTTACTGTTGGTGTTTAGCCAGAAAAGGGGAGCAAAGGGCATTAGATATTGAGCTTAATAAAATGGGAAACATAAGCCTGCTTGCTAGCCAAAAAGCTACAGTTTCACACTCCAGGGTACCACAACATTGCTCCACCAAAGGAATTAACACTCCTCCTTCTCCCCTTTCAGTACCAAATTGTTGGGGGTTGCAGGGTGAGGTGGTGGACCATAGAGGCCTGTCATTCTTACTAGCCATTGGACCTGTCAAAGCCTGCAAAAGTTCTGGAAGTTGATTGTTCACTTTGAGAAAGCACTGGATATACCCCAAGCCCAAGTTCCTGGTTATAACTCCAGGGAAATAAAAAAGCTCTCTCTCTCTTGCTCATGACCTGCATGTACATGATGCACTCACCTATTCTCCATGACTATGTGGCCCTAACAGCCACATGGCCCATAGCCATCTGGAATCCACAGACAGGCTCTGGGTAGGAGTCTGAATACCACAGCACAGCAATGGACTGTAGCTGGGTAACACATGCTAAGCTAGCTGGTTGCTGGACCAGACTGTACTTAGATATGAAGCATACACTCTGGTAGTGGCCTTCATCCTGGCCCTACTGAAGAAAATGTTGGACTTTTCTCATGGTTAGATGGATGGAGATTGGATATTGGGAAATCAGGAGGGTAATCCCTTAATTATATATCATCAATAATGCATACCTCAGAGCCACATCCTCTTGTGTAGGTTTCAAGTAATTCTTTTCCTTTAGACACCACAAGAACCCCACTTCCACTAATAACAGTAATACATTAAAAAACATGATTATTGTGCCTTATTCAGCAAGTTTGCATAAGTTTTTCAGTATATCATTTAAGACTCAATTTAGCTTAATAGTATGAATCCAGACTAAGTTTGAATTCTAGCTCTGCCACTTTCCAGTTATAAGACCCTGAATGAATTATATAATTTGAAAGTTCCTCAGTTTTTTTATTCATATATTAAAGAAAAAATAATATTTCCATTATGTTTTCACTGTGAAAAATATATGTTAACTTAATTAAAATAATTAACCTTCATCATTGCTGGAATACTTGATACTATACATTGAAAGAACTGGAAGGGTTCAGTTATTTTTTAATATAATAAAATGATCAAATTTCAGAATCAGAATTAGAAAGCAACTTACTTGAATCTAACATGAGGTTTTTAAGAAGTAGAAACAATTCTTCAGAGATCAAGATAAGAATGATTTCAAATTGGTCCATTTTGTAGAGTTACTTGATTGCAGAGAAATGCACTCATTTTACAGCAATTTTGATGGAAAGTTGCCATATTACAAAAGGAAATAATTCTGTCATGAAATACATTTAAAGATATCAGTTGAAGTAACAGAATTCTTAATTGTAAAGACATGATATGAAGCTTTCCATTGTGAGAGAATTATTAAGATACTTATGGCTTTTGAAAGTTTAGAATCAGAGCTCTTGGTTTATTCCTTAAAGTGATTAAAGTATTTTACATATTTATGCAATGAGAAAAAACCTCAACCTGTATGATACATTTCCTAAAGCTCACTTTTTAAAAAAGAAAGAATTTTTGAGAATATGACACCCAGGCTTAAAAAGAAAAACAAAAAAAATACATGTTCTTATCTGTAAAATTGTTACACATCTGTTTGCATAGAGCAAGAACAGAGTGGAATTTTTGAACACCTTTGACAATCCAATATGGAGTCGCTGTCAGTCATGATAGTTATGTCAAGTGCTGTACCAAAACTGAGGTAACAGGATGTAATGGGAACACAAAAACCCCCAAGTTCAGACACTCTGATAAGGACTTCATCTGGATATAAATATGGGCTTCCACCCATAGTGGGCTAGAAAAGCTCAGAGCTTCAACCATTCTATGCTCGAGTCCTGCAGGACTTCCATGCCACCAGAAATGTGCCACCACTGGCTTGAGGCCAGACACACCTCTCCATCTGTGGATACCACCAGTGAGCAAGACATCGCACCAGTTTCTATTGCATAGGATCCCCCTCTGTGTGTTCAACACACATACAACTCCACAGGCTGATTAGGGAGGACTCCCCTAATAAACCTGGTATTGTGTAAATACACAAATGTGTGTGAGTGACTCCTTTCAGGGATACTCCCTTGCTCAAGACACTGCTAATATAGCAGGGTGGTGATATGCAACCAGTAGGTCTCTCCAGTTATCTATTTTGAAATTTCAAATCAAAGGAACACTTAAAGTAATTTGAAGAGAAAAATAATGTATAATGCAAATTTCTGAAGTATCAGTTCATTGAAACAAATAAAAGAAAAAATAATTTAAGACTTTCCACTTGGTTGTGACTTATGCTGTCATTGTGGAATAACCACCCATCTTTTGCATTCCCAAAGGTCTGCATTTAAGAAAACCTGCCATATAGGAGTAAAAATGATATAATTAAGATGTATTTCAAAAATAATAATATAATAATGTATTTCATGTCAGTCATTATGGCAACTTAATCACAGAGTTTGACACACTAGGTGTTTACTAAATATTTCTAAATAAATCTATTATAAATTATCATGAAAGGGTTGAATATGTGACTTTTCTGAGCATTGCAGCACTCATAAAATCTATGGCACTACAAATTTTTACTTAGATAATTTAATTTTATTCTAAATAGCTTGTTATTCATAATTTATAAAATAAAATAGGCATCTATCACATTTGTATATCTCTTAGGTATAATTTTTCAGAAAACTTTTTTGTCATTGTGAATTATGAAAGAATAATCAGCTTCCAAGTTAAAGAAATTTCACAAAAATTTGTGAAGCTTAGAGTTATCCCATTGACTCTATCCTGCTCTCTTTTCCTCATGGTGTTAATATAATTCTATAATGCTGAAATTCATTCCATACATCACTCATTTTTCTAACATAGTACTGATCATCACATATTCCCTTGTATATTTGCTTCTCTTTAACAAAGCCTTTTAATTCTTGACCAAATACTTTAAACCAGTGATTTTCAACATTTTTCATCTCATGGCACACATAAACTGATTACTAAAATTCTGTGGCACTCCAAAATATATATTCTTTGCTGATATGATAATATAGCTACAATTTTGATGATTTCACAAGGGATTGCTATTGTTGCATTGGTTGTTTTCATTTTTTTAATTTGACAGTCTAAGGGAAAAGAGGTCCATGACACTGACTAACTAGTCAGGTATCACTTGTTTTAAAAATTCTTGCAGCACAACAGTGTACCATGGCACATCAGTTGAAGATTGATGTTTTAAACTATAGAGAAATACTCTATATTTATTTATTCATCAGCTTTTCAGAAGTGTCCATCTTAGCAGCTTCATTAGATATGCAATAGTTAGGTCTGTCCTCTATAAACTATGCCATTACCTATGCTTCCATTTTTTCCTAAGTGGTTTTCACAGTGAAAGTCATTTCTCTTACGACATTAGCCTACAAGTGGCAACAGATGCACTCACATGTAATGAAGAACAAGACCCTAATTTGGCATTGCTAGTCAAGAGTTTCCTCTTATAGGAGATGTCACTTTTTGCACTCAACAAGCTCTTTCGCTAAATTAATCTTTGGTTGGCATTTATATCTACTTGAAACTAGCGTGCCATTTCCTCAGTATGGCACCATGACAACCTAACAGATGGGCCCAAGGACATGCATGCCAGATGATCTGAATGACAACCAGGTTTAATATTATGAGATAGATTCCCATCCTCAAATATTGAAGTAATGATCTACAACAAATATATATAGTAAAAAATTGAAAATGTGTCTGTCATTTTAACCTTATAGAAAATTTTAAATAATATTTTCTAGTATATGTCAAAATTAAATATAAATTATATTTATATTTAAACCTATGCATATGTCTGTCCAAATAGCAATGAAATGAAATTGAGACCAAACAGAATCCCAAAGTTCCTTTGAATTACAGAGGATATTAAAGGCACATCCCCTCAGATGAAGCGTTGAAATGTCTGAAGTCAGGTACTTGGTTCCTTACTCAACGTTTCCTCAAATATCCGCAGATACAGATCAGTCTTCTGTCCTACTCTAAGGGTGCTGTGCAGTTTCTGGTTCCTGACCTACCGTATTTTAGATTCTTCACTTTGCCTTATTCTTTTCTGTCTGTCTCTTTCATACTTCTGTCTTTCAGGGTAGCTATTCCTTATTTTTATTACTCCAACCTCTAAGACTTTGACTCTTCATTGTCATTCTAGTTGTGCCTATTTTAACTTATTGTATTATTGTTTATTATTATTATTATTAATTATTATTATTAATTTTGTAGCATTACCTTCCCCTTTGAACGCTGATGTACTTAACCATAGATTCCAATATTTGGTCAGCTTTTATTACTTATAGTTGTCATGTCTATGCTCCATTTTTATTTTTGCTTTTTTGGTTTATACCTATTGTTACTTTTATGAAAAAAGTTCAGGTTTATGTTTCTCATACTTAGTGTCAATATTAACAAAATGTTTCTAAAATGTAAATAAATTGATATTTGAAAATAATATGGCTAAATGTGAGTGTATTCTTTCAAAATAATTGTATTTTCTCCTGAGGGGTAGGAAAATTTAAGGGTTTCATAATTAGTCTAGGTTTATTCAATGCTGATTAAAATAGAAAACTAAGTCAATTAGAAAATTTGGAACCAAAAACATTTCATTTAAAACATTGCTTTGGGATAGCTTTATATATAATAGAAATGTTTTATTGTATGACATCTTCCAAACTTTGAATTTGAATTTCCACTACACTTCCATAAAGTTTTATTGTATAGTTAGAAAGAAATTTGCACTACAATTTACTCTTAACATTTTACTTTTAAAAAATTAATGTCACTTATGATTTTATTAGCATGTAAGTAAACTTCAGAAAGTTTGAATGTTCCCTACAAAGTCACCCAAAGAGCTTTGTAAGATTTATAGTCCTTCCTTCTTCACACCTTCTGCATATTCTTCCCAGTATGTTTGTACATACATGTTTATACTTATATTTCTGTAGGTATGACTTAACTTTTGCTACCTATATCAAAATTTCAAATCACCTGAGAGTCTAGCATGTAATTATTACCTGATAAGCCCCAATATTTTTCCCAAAAAATATTTAAAATAATTCTATAAGGCCTATTAAATAATTCCATGGGAGCAATTTAAAGTATAATGGACATTTAGAAAGAATGAATGGCTAATAAAATTAGTCAAATGTACCCTAGCTAGGCTGAGCTCTTGATTCTAGCTCAGGACAAATTCTTCCCTTCTGTGAACCTCTGGGATATCTAGTGGTTCAACTTTTCTTTCTTAAATCTAGGTATTTTTACAGTAGTTTACTGCATGATTTTTGCCTAGGACAACTTTGTTATATTGAGTTTCAGAAATGCAATATTTTTTGAAGATCATGCTTAACTAAGACAGTTGTGGAGAACAGGACCATTAAAATGGCATTGGTCCAGTCAAGATGGCTTAAAGTATATAAAATAAAGTGGAGCCACTCATGTCAACCAAGATGGCTTGCCAGTCAGTCATGATACTTTGGGTCAAGAGGGAATCTACCTAAATCAGAGCAGACACATCTGGCAAGGAGACACACTTAAGATGTCTGCACACATGGCCAGAGCAGCCATGTGTGCAGAACAGGACCACCCATAGATAGGTTTCTGGGGAAACTCCCCACTTGCAATCAGGGGTGCCAACACCTATCAAAAGATCCAGAATGGTGGAGTACACCGCATTTCAATGTATAACTGAGACAGCCTCCAGACCACTGCTGAGACAGCAGAGTTCCACACACCAGAGTGCTGCTCCATGTCGTGGTGATCTCACTTGGTATGGGCTCCTGAAGGCTCTGACCTACTGGACTGAAGACTTTGTCTGCCCTGCTGCCACCTGGCTCTAGAGATCCTTCCTTGCAAAATGCAGAAGATTCTCTTGCCCACTGTTTTTTCTCCCAGTCCTATAGACTGAGACTCTGGGACTTGGGTTTGTTATTCCCTGTTGATTGCTGTGTATGTGTGTTATAATTTTTTTAGAGTGTTAGAGTGTGAGTAGGATGATAATGTATGTTAATGTTTTACTTTAAGTTAATCTGCATTCAATAAAACCTGACTGAATAGCACAATTACTGTGTGTTACTCTTGTCTATTTCTTGGTGCCAAGTTGCACAGCAGGCAGCTGGCCACCCAGCTGACTTGTAGGAAAGACTGTATCATGAACATACACTTGTAACAACAGTGGAATATTGCCTACATGAAACTGACTGCCCATTGATCTAGCTCTATCCTTCAACATCACCTTAGTGCTGAACTGGGCTATTACATTCCAGGAGGTGGACCTCACTTCTGCAGTCTCAGGATTTCTGCTATAATTATATCAGGAGGTGATCATAATTTTAAATGGAATACTCATTGACATTAACAAAACTCAAAAAAAGATACTAAAATTTTTAATAATGAAATGAATTTATATATAGTTAAACATGATGATCAAGTAAATGATATCCATGATTGCCAATTGTTTATTTTCTTCTGGTGGGCATATTCACATAGGAAGTCTAATTTTCTTCAGATTTTTTAGTGAAACTGGAGGCAGAGGAATGATTTTCTGTGTTCTTCTAGGTAATAGCCAGGAACAGCCACAAAGGAGAAACAGGACAAGTACAGGGAAACAAAGTGTATTGTGTCCACAGATCTTAGAAAGGGTATAGAACTGCTAAAATAGCACATACTCATACTTAGTCAGGCTTTGAAAAACACTGCATTCTTTTAAACTTTTCCAGCCTTCCCTTAACTGTGTTCCCTCAATATGCATTGATTCTGATAGATTAACTCTTTGTTTTAGATAGGTTAGTAATTTAATTTAGGCTATTTGTTAAATTTATTGGGGTAACCTTGGCCATTTGTGCCTTTTAAGAATGCATATTTTATCTTTCAAAATAAAAATAACCCCCAAGAGTTTGGATTAGGGAAGCATTATTGATAGAAATAACAATGAACTGGAATTGATAGATGATAGACGATAGATAAATAGATAGGTAGATAGATAGATATGTATTTTTTTTAGCATGTATAACTTGCATTATGTGCAACCTAACTGAGACTGAACTTTCAACCTAAATTTCTAGTTCAAAACTACCTCATGGTTTCTGAAGTTCAATACAATGAATCATTGAAGCCTTTTTAACTTTGCTAATTTCCACGCTCTCCAGCTAGTTCACTGCTGGAGGCTAATAGCCTGGCCCAAAACCCTGCAGATCTAAAAAATCAAATTTTGGAAATTAGGTTAAATATATGCTTTGTTTTGCCTATGAATCTGAGTCTCACATTAATACCTTGACACAGAGGTTTCTATCTTATTACCACATATTTTTCATGAATTAATTCTTTATAGTCTATTCTTCCGATATCAGGTTCTGGTTGAGTTTCTTGTATCTTATTAGTAGGCACATCAGACACCTGCAGTTTTGGTTTCTAAATAATTTCTGAATACCTGTTTTTTGGTTCTCACTTCTGTTACCTATGGGCTAACCATCAACATGTTTTCAATTAATCTCACCAACTTTGATCATTCTCTCCTTTGATCAAGCGAAATCTTCTTTAAATTATTGGTTCTGTTGACTCGAGTTCTTTAAGACAAAGGAAGCATTTTTATACACTGTTTGATCTTGGGCTCAGATTTTAAAATTAATGCTTTAAAGGTCTGAGGATATCTTCAATATCAAAAACAACTTTTATGTACTTTTCAGTCATCATCTCTTTTCTACAAGCTGAGCATGCAATGTCTAGCAATTACTTCCTGACAGAGAAATTTCTACCAACGCATTCATTTTTTGACCTTGAGTATTGCCTAGGTTTTCTTTATGAATTGAAAATATGACAGCTCTTTTGAAATTCATGTAGTTGGTTGGCATTTGTCCCCTTCTTCACCTGTGCAGAGGAGCATTAGGAAATTTAGATCAAAGATAAAAATGCTTCATAGAGATGTACATAATCTGAGTAATTCCTCACCTGGTGGGAAAGAAAATCAGTTTAAAAAAATACTCAACACTGTAAGAAATAGCACCTATCTACAATCATCTCACTTAGTAGCTGCCAAGGAAACAATAATTTTAAGAAACTTATAAAGGGATTTGAAATTCTTAAAGGAGAAAAATTTGAGGTAAGTTCTAGGGAGAAGTTTAACTTATACGTACTGCAGAAATGACTTTATCTTTTTATTTATTTTTTAATCATTACCTTTTAATATACAGAGGTGGGAAAAGTATGTTTACAATTGTGAGTACATGAAACAGAGTTTATCCTTATATTATTACTTATAAATTATTGTATTATTTATTTGTATTTGAACTATAAATCTAGTTTTGCCCACACTTGCATTCAGTCCTTTAGCTTTGTGAGAGGTATCTTTTGATTCTCTTACCTTCTCCTTGAAAACAAAAAGAAATGAAAACAATCAATAAAACTATACACAGGCACAGATATGCACATGCATTCTTATAGTAAACATCAAGATTGCTCCATTCACATGTTCTTATTTAGAAGTAGTTGGGTCTTATTACTGGAAAGGACAGTTCATATTGTTGAATGAACTGAAAAAGAGTGTGGAAACTTTGCTAGAAAAAAATGATGTAGATGTAAAATGGGAGAGAGTGCAGTGAGGCAAAAACTGAGAAGTGTACCAAAGAACAAAGAAAACTTAAGAATTTTTGTGATAAATAGTACATTTTTGAGAATTAACACTCTTGCATTCTTAGCCCTAAGATTGGTCCAGGACAGTCATCAGTCAGATGTCAAGTAGCCAGGATGATAGATACCAGGTGGTCTGGAAGACAAGTGCCACATCTGATGACATCCTGTCAGGGGTGTCCAATCTGAGGTCTGTGGGCCACATGCAGCTCAGGATGGCTGTGAATGCAGCCCAACACAAAATCCTAAATTTACATAAACATTATGAGATTTTTATGTGATTATATTTCCCAATGTATTTAATGTGTGGCCCAAGATAACTCTTCTTCCAGAGTTGCACAGAAATGCCGAAAAGTTGGACACAGTTGGATAATATATGTCAGTCGAATCCTTCAGAGGGGTAGTCAGAGGGCTATCTGGATGTTCAGATCCATGTTCAGACATTGGTGCTGGACTGAAAAGTTCAAAAAATTAAGTTCTCAGGCTAGTTAAAACAAGAATGTAGTCTTCAATCATGCCTCAAATTTCTTAAGGTTGATCATTTTAACAGCTGGGTTAAAATGACTTTATTTTGTCTATTTGCTATCTTCACTTTTTCCTCATTATGTCATTGATATTATTGATATCAGAACTTTCTTTTTTTAATTTTTTTTAGATTTTATTTATTTATTTTTAGAGGGGGCAAGAGGGGAGAAAGAGAGAGGGAGGGAAACATCAATGTGCAGTTGCTGAGGGCCGTGGCCTGTAACCCAGGCATGTGCCCTGACTGGGAATCGAACCTGCGATGATTTGGTTCACAGCCCACGCTCAATCCACTGAACTATGCCAGCCAGGGCATATCAGAACTTTCTATACTTTTTTATTTTAAATTTTTCCTAATTTATTGATTATTGAGGGGAGAAGGGGAGAGAGAAGTGGAACACACATCGTTCCACTTATGTGTGTATTCATTGGTTAACTCTTGTGGGCACCCAGGCTAGAGATCAAACCCTCAGCCTTGCCATATCAGGAGGACAACTAGGCTACCTGGCCAAGGCCTCTTTTTTCAAAATTCTGTAAAACAAAATCATGCTGAATATTTTAATTCAGCCAGTTCGAGGAAGAATTAGTGATTTTATCTAGGAAACTAAGAGGTGAAATTCTGTTATTATCAGTGACACCAGAAGAAATTTCTTCTTATCTTGAAATCAATGGTACTGTACTTACAACTCTTTTATTATTTTAACCTTTATTGTAAGAATGTCACAGTCCAATCACCCTAATTACAGTGAATGCTCTTTGAATATTGAATCCACATATAATGCAAAGTGATACCAGACACAATGCTTTACACCTAGGATAAATTCAATAAATATTTGTTGTATAAATGTCTAAAAAGCAAGGATCATCTCTGGCTGGGGTAATACAAAATGTAAAAGCATAAGCATGGAACGTGAATTTGTTATTCTAACTTTTGCTATTTGAAATTGAACACGTGCAAGTTTCACTAGACATTCAGGTTTCCTTTAAATGATATATAGAACCATTGTACATAAGGTTAGAGAACTCTGGCCAAACATATAGTTCTTAACTTTGAGTAAATGGGTCATGGTCTAAACTTCAGGCAGTTGTGTGGCTGTCCTATGTTTTTCTCTTGTACCCCTTAGTGATACAGAGCAAGAAGAGAGGATAAAAGTTTATGATAACCATTTAGGGGGTCCATCATAGTGAAAGATTAGACAATAAAATAAAACAGGAGTTTTAAAGCAAATTATCTAGAACTTAGGCTAAAATCTCCGACCAGTTATCTCCTAAGTGGGATGGATATGAGTTTCTGTCTTGTAGGTAAAGAAATGTATTTAAGTAGACTTTCTGAATTTGATATTTCATACCTACATTCCTTTAGGTTTTTGAAATGTGCTAACCAAGGATGGGTGGGAATAAAGACGGCTTAGGGCTTTCCAGTGTCTGAAGGTTTATTCGCATGATTTTCAGAGATGCTTTCTGTGATGCAAGCTCACCTGCCTTGGCTGGTGGCACTGGGCTAGAATTTTGTGAGTTTAGCACTGACTGAAATTAACCCAGGAAGATTTAGAAAAGCTTTTGGTATTTTGTGTCTGTGAGCAGGAACATGGAAGACTATTGAATCTTGAAATGGGTATGCTGTTCATTTGTTTGTTTGTTTCTACAGATGTGAGCAAATGTCTTCCAGTTATCATTTCAGAAAATATTATTCCTGAAGTAAATCATGAGTGCACAATGAACCTCTTGAAATGTATTCTATACCTATTACTTGATCTGAGCAATAGCTAAGAGGAAGTCTTACATATCATTGATAGAAATTTTTTACAAAGGAACTATCAAAAGATTGGGACCCAAAGAATCAAGGTGAAGTGTTCAAGAAGATTAGCCTTGATTACCTCCTGGTTATTTGAATAATTAAAATACACCAGGAAAAAAATAGAATAAAGGGGATAATTCCAGCATAGATAAAGAATGGACTTCCTCAGTTGGAGATATAAATATATGCAATTAGAGAGACTGGGAAGGAAGCTGTCAGGGAGTTCTCTGAAAGAGTGATGGCATTGTAGGCAAAGAATATCTTCTGTTGTGGGGCGGGAGTGGGAGAGGCAGTCAGACATCTCATTTCAGTTTCAATCACAGCTCTGTGAGAAATTACAGAAAGTGAACTAAGGTAGTTCTGTAACACAAAGGTATCATGCCAGAAACACACAGAAAGAATGTTGGTGACTGCTAGAAAGGGGCTACAGCAGGTAACACAAGTTGGATATAAACAATTAAAGGAAACTAAGACACAGGGCAAGAGTTGAGGAATCTGGATTCCCTGAAAGTTAAATAGAAAATCCCCTTCACATTATGCCAGAGTGGATGCTGTGTGTCACAGGTCATAGTCACCAAAGTACACATCCTAGTTGGGAAGTTTAAGATTCGAAAAATAGGACGTTGCCTCAGGGTCTCATATCTTCCTATGCTGGATCAAAAGATCAAGGGAAAAAAGCGTAAAAGTGTATTAGAGAAGGAAATGTTTCACTGAACTTTTTGATGTAACTAACTAAAAAAAAGTGTTTTAAAAAAATTGTTCTAACATTGCACTAGTTGCAAGTAATGTATTTTTTTCCTAAAGGAATCTGTTTAACAGTGTGTGAATTTAATTTATTTTGCCTTAAAGATAAAATATGTTTCTCTTAGATAAACACTAACTTTGAAAAAAATCTAAATTTGTTCACAAAATTCAGAGTTAAGAGACTTTAGAAATTAAAAATATAATTGTTAATTTGGAGAACTTACCTCCAAATAAATGATTGGCACTGCTTAACTGGAAGAAGAAAATTTGATTAAAATAAGAGTTTTCCTCTGCACAAATCCATAAATTGTGCATTAGGTCTTGTGTCTCCTGCTCAGTATCTGCATGCTCTCCTCAGCTGTTTGAGTGCTCTTGCAATTTCTCACTTTCCTCTCTGGGCTAAAAGAGCGATGACTCGATCAGTAAAAATTTATACACACTAATATGATTATTATAATTAATGAGTTATTGTACTGGAGAAAAATGAATATTAAGTAATTCCACCAAATGTTTCTTATTGATTAAATATGAATTTAATCACTAATTTATTTTCTTACTTTATCATTATTTTGTTCCTTGTATGGTAACTTTTACATGTCACACATTAATTATTTGTTTTTTGAGTTGATTTGCTGCTGCTGTTATTATTATTGTTATTGGTGGTGGTGGTGATGGTGTTGTATTTTAAGGGTGATTTTCCCTTTCAGAAAATATTTTCATTCTACAAACAGAAATTATTGACCTATATAATTGGAAATCAACCATAGATAAAGACAAAGGAATGCTAAACACAGAACTGCTATCTCTTAGTAACTAGTTCCACACTTTTTAACACTTATTTAGAATCTTGCTTGTAGCTCAAGTAGTAAAGGTTAGAAGACTAAACAGCTTCCTCCCTTTTTTAGAAATAACAACTTCAATGAGTAATTTTAAAAGGTGTGTTACTGTTGTTTTTAAATTGAAAATAAGAGATGAAAACAATGCAAAACATTTTTGATCAACACGATTGTTATTTTTTTTTTTACCTCTGGGATTTTCTAACCTGAATATCTCAGTTAAAATAACATGATATATTTGGTAACTGGATTTGTGTGTGTTGGGTTTTTAATTTTCTGTAAGGAAACATATTTTTACCTTGGGTAGGTAATACTGTTACCTGAGGATGCTTCATTGCATGCAAACTGCAGAGCAAATAAAAACAAATTTGACTCAGACTTTCTGTTTTTATGTAAAGGATGGCAGGCAATTCAGTTTCTACATATTTAACCACATGATAGCAGGATCCATGTTTTGTCATTAAATTAAGAGAAAAAAAGGCTGAATTCATCACGGCAATATTTCGCAGAAATGAAAAGAAAGGGTTGATGGTTCTGCTGAAAAGAATATGAGCAACAGAAGGTGTGGAGAGAGAATATGACAACACTTGGTATCTTCAAAGTCTTCTACATATATTTTATGATAGCTCCAATAACATATCAAATTATCTTTCATTATGACCTCTAAACTTTCTCCTATAAACTCCATCATTTTTAGGCTTTGCTTATTATATTTTCTGTATAAAATTGACAATAAATTAGTAATCTTTATGTCATCAATTTATAATGTTATATTCCTGCTTATGTCTAGTTGTAAAAACTATTTTGGATTTGTTATACTGTATAGTTATTTTAATAATTTTACTGTCTCTAAAATATAGTTTTGTAGAACAAATACATACCCAAGAGGCTATTACTTATGCCCCCAAAATTGTTTTATTAATTTCAGATCTGATTCGACAAGTATTTTGTTTTGTACTCTCTTGTGAAATGGAGATAAAATATAGCATATATACAAATAGTATAAAAACTGTGTGAAATTTAAATAATAATCATAAGTGGAACACATTGCTTATGACTCAAACCTATTAAAGAGAACTCAACCATATCTCAGAAGACCCTAATGAGTCTTCCCAACATGATAGAATCCTTCCTCCATCTAACAACTACTTTGGATTTTGCATCAGTTACTCCCTTACTTTCTTGTGTACTGTTTATCACCCTTATAGATATTCTCCCCAAGTATATTGTTTATTTTTACCTCTTTTTGAAGTTTGTATAATATAGTAAATGAAATCTACTGGATATATTTTTCTTATTTATTTATATTTTTCTGTTTGATGGCTACAGTCATTTTTTATTGCTAGAGACCTCTCTCTCTTATAGGTACACAACTTATTTTTCCATTCTATTATTAATATACATAGTTTTAGATTCTTCTCAGTAGTTGTTATTTTACATAATAATAACACAAATGTCCTCATACATGTCTTTTCATGCTCATATGTGGCCAGAGGTTTTAAGACAACAAATGTTTAACTTTACTAGAGAATGCCAAACTGTCTGTACAGTGAATATATAAATTTACACTTAGACCAGAAGTCTGTTTTCTGATTGATCTGCAACATTTCTCTCACATATCAAAATGACATACATATGTGGTTTTCCTTTGGGCTTGATACTTTATTTAATTATTCTCTTTATAAAAAAAAGCCCTTTCTTTTTAAACTATAGATTTGTAATCAATCATGATATATGACAGAGCCAGTCTTCTAATACTGATTTTATACGTAAAATGGTGCTGGGTTGTTGGTGTGCATTTGTTCTTCAGTAGAAACTTCAGAATCTTCAAACTGAGTTAGAAACTGTTGGGAATTGTATTGGAGTGTCATTGAATTTATAAAATTTACTTAGAATTTACACTCTTATGATATTAAAAATTCTAACTTATGGGTTTTATGCCCATTGTTCAGGCTTTCCATTACTTGTTTTGATAATTTGTTACAATTTTATCTAGTATGCTTTCACATTTTTGTTAGATTGTCATATTTGTCATGCATAAAATTGGTATTGATTTAACTTATATTAAAACAAGATAACTTCTTATTGTTAGATTTAGTAGCATATATTGTAAATCCTCATTAATATTTATGGTAACAAACATTCTATCTTTAATTAAGTTGATTTCTTTTTTCATCGATATCCACCAATAAACCTCACCAAGAACACACCTGTATTTGAACAAAGTTTTGTTATTGTTCATATTGCATACAGGGAACTTGCACACCACGTGAAACCATCTAGGTTTCAGGAGGGAATTGTTATATGATCTAGGTTTATGTTAGGAGATTTAAGGAAGATTTCATGGGAGTGTATTTTTAATCTATGTTAATAACTACTTATAAATGTGAAATTCTAGGATTGATTATTCTAATACATAATTTTATCATACTTGTTATAAAAATGCAATATTGCTATAGCTTATGTTGTGTTTTTTTTTTAAGAGCAGTGGTTGCTCATCAGGAAGAGGGAATATTTGGTTATTTTCATGTTTTATACAGTATTTTTATCTGTGCATAAACATTATTATAGAGTGATTGTATTTTTGTCTCACTCCATCATGGACAAAGAGTGAATCTGTATGATGTTGGTGTTCTTTGCAATTTTATTTCAATTTAGTAAAAACCACACTAGCATTGTTTTTTTTACCTTCATATTTCAAATTTTTCTATTTTTCATGTATTTTCCTAAACACTGCAGTGCTGAGTAGAAATGTTAATTGTGGGAACACTTGTTTATTCTTGAACTCAAAGGTAACAATATTTCCAATGTTTCATTATCAAGTACTTGGCTGTGGGCATTTTATAGACAACTTTTCTCATGGTAGAAATAAAGTTCCTATTTAAAATATTTTTTTTTCTAAATCAAGTAACTAGGATTTAGTTTGTTATTTTTATCTCCTATCTAAGAAACGTTTGCTTATGTTTCCTTCTAAGATTGTTACAGTTTATATTTACATTTATTTCTATCATTCATTTTGACTTCAAGTTCATATATATTTTTTAAATCTTTTTTTTTTAATTTTTAAATATTTTATTTACTTATTTTTAAAGAGGGAAGGGAAGGAGAAAGAGAGAGAGAGAGAAACATCAATGTGCGGTTGCTGGGGGCCATGGCCTGCAACCCAGGCATGTGCCCTGACTGGGAATCGAACCTGCGATGCTTTGGTTTGCAGCCCGTGCTCAATCCACTGAGCTACACCAGCCAGGGCAAGTTCATATATTTTGAGAAACTTTTCTAAATATTGATGTACAGTTGTTTCAGTACCATTTCAATTTATTGCATTAAATTATTTTATTAAGTCACTTTGGTACTCTGCATAAAATCAATTGTGTTTACAGGTCTAATTTAGGATTCTGTACTGACATTCATTATCATAGTAGGTCCACTCTTTTGCCACGTTTCTTAAAGAAGATTGTTTTTTCATTTCTTTTACCATTTTATGTTGTCTTTATTTTTCAAGGTTAATAATGCTTGACCTCCATGGTATAGCCACTGAGAATATGTCTAGAAATTATGTAGTTAATTTTATATTTTAAATAGTTCACATTCCATTGTAATATGATATATTAAAACTCTCTGATGCCATATAAAATGAACTATTGATCTGTGACTTAAGTCTTCTCTAAACTAATGCTAAAATCTGAAAGTAGTAACCTTTTGGATCATTGAAAAAATAAGCTCCAGATGTTGCAGCAGGTTATGACCAGCAGCAATGTGAGATTTTGCACTGTAATTGCACCCATGATTCTTGCTTCTTCCTGCATTTTGTACTCTCTAGAACACTCCCACAGGGGGCATCTCTGGCGGTCACTGTGTTGATTTATAGAGGACAAAACACAGTGAGCATAGGAGTTATTGAACTTTTTTAAGAAAATGGTGAGCTAAAAAAGGCATATAAAAATATACTATTGCGAAAATAATATATATGAACAAAATTTGGATACACGATTGTGAAGATCTGTTTTTACAATGCCAGTGCTTTAAATTCTAGACGTTCAATGTAAATATCCTCCCAATATTCCCTTACATTTCATGCATTTCCCAGTCTACTGTATTTATGCCTCTTCACTTTATTTATTTGTGTAACCAGTAGAAAGAATGATAGATTGAGAAAGGAATTTTTGTTGAGCAAAGGTTCATCCATATATAGTCTATTTACATAGACTTTAGAAATCAATATTTTTACTGCAGCTTTATATTATTTTAATAATTTTTCTTGAAAGATCTATTGTATTAATAGTTTATAATATAGTACTTTTTATGGATTACAATATGATATGTCTGTACCCACTTCCTCAATTTTATCTGTGGTGGTTGAATTGTCAAACAACAGTAGTGATATCCATATTTATGTTAAGAAAAGTATGTGGGGGTGGGGCATGCATGTGTGCACATGTGTAACATATATTTTAACTAATGTACTTAATTCTCAAGGACCACAGTTCCCCTGTGTGTTCTCTTCAAGTTAGACTTCTAAAATTTTTTTCAACACACTTAACATGTTTAAAAACATTTTTGTTTCTTGACAATAAAGTTGTCAGATTCATCTTGTCTTTGTGCTATTATGCCAATTGTGCCTAATTTTAATAAATTTTAATGCTTTATAATAAAATAGGTTGATGATTATATCAAAAATATATTTGATATAGCATATTTATTAATTATATGTACAAGCTTAAATAAAATATATGTGTAAATATATAATATATATTATATATTAATGTTTATGAAATATATATATTTATATATAAATGAAGCTAGAATTCTGTGATCTTTGCTAACTAATAAAAGAATTAAATAAATAATAAGAAATAATATAACATGTGTAAAATAAAAAAATATAAACATGAATTAGTTGAAAAGCAAATATATTTCTATACATAAAATAAACAAAGCCATAAATGACTTCTCTAAAAAGATTAACAAAAGTATAGATTATGCTAGAAACAAATAAATAATTTTTTAAAACTAAATGAACATAAAAACCTTCGTATTCCACTATTAAGACAATTAAATATATTATTAAAATTTATTCATAAGCAAAATATCTAATAAGATTAATTCACCACTGAATTATTCTAAACATTTATGTAGGAAATAAGAACAATTTTAGCTAAAACCTCCTGCTAATTAAAATAGTGAGAGGATGTTTTCAAATTACTTTGAGTCTAGCATTCATTGGAATCAAAATCTGACAAAAACATTACAAGAAAGAAAAAGTAAAGTAAAAATTTATACTTGTCATGAACAAAGATAGAAAAATTCTAAACAAAATACATAAAAAGTGACTTGGGGAAAAATTGATATGTAAAATGGGGTAATCCATTATGATTGATGGAACTTATTCTTCAAATTTGTACATAATTAATATTAAAAAATTAAGAAAAAACATGCAATCATCTCATCATAGAAATTACTTTTGTTGAAATAAATGGTATTAAACTTCAGCAAATGTGATTGTTTAGAATTTTTCTGTCTTTCTTCATGAGAGGTATAGAGGACAGGAATGAGGGAAGACAAAGCTCATTCTCTCAAAGAAAGGACCAATAGATCTATAAAACTAATAAACTTATAACCAGGCTAAACAAGAGAAAAAAGAAAAGACTCAATTTACCAATGTTAGGAATGAAAAAGCAGTCATTACTACTGATTCCATGGACATTAAAAAAATAATGAGGAAACATTACAATCAATTTTATGCCCATATGTTTAATAACTTAGATGAAATAAACAAAATCCTTGAAAGACCCAAATTACAGAAAAGTAGGCTGAGTAGACTCTTATCTATTACAGAAATTGAATTCACAGTTAAAATCTTACCTTTCCAAAAATTCCTAGGTCCAGATTTTTCCCTGGTGACTTCCACAGAAGTACTTACATGTATATAAAAATATCACATTTTATACAAACTTCAGTAGTTAGAAAGGAGGGTATACCGCCAACTCATTTTATGAGGCCAGGATTTACTTGATACCAAATTCAGAAGAAGATAGTATAAGAAAATAAAATCATAGCTCAATATTTATCATGAGCACCAACCAACAGTTCTCAAAAAGAAAAGTAGCCCTTCAAATTTAGAAATATAGGATAAAATTCTCACACTTAAGAATCTCTTATTACAGAAATTCAAGACTGCTTCAACATTCAAAAATCAATCAATAGTCACAAGCAGACCCACAATGTCAAGATTTTGGTTTTTAGTATCATTCTTCAATAAAGAGACCAGAACTCCTTGAATAAATGACATATCGTAGGGCTGTGGCATGGAACATACAAAATGAGTCTGGAACATCTTGCATGATGCTTAAATGCAAACAAGTGTTCCACCCCCACCAAAAAAAAAAAAAAAAAACCACAATGACCAGATTATATCAAAAGATAGAGAGGTCAAGTGAAGAGATACCAATGGCCAAATCTGGAATAAATTGAGCAACTATATAAATAATATGGTATTGACTTACACTACATAACATCATGATGTTACTACAGAATAAATATCACCTCATGTTGATATGAAAATAAATAAATAAAAGACAGAAAATGCTCAAATCTGTGCAGAAATATTCCAAATAATTTATGAAAATATTCTCCATTCAAGGAGGTTTACCATAACTTCCCATGCTATCAGTGCAGACTGTGCACGGCAACTTCCTTCCAAAGACGATGGTATGGAGAGGGAGAAAGGAGAGAGTGACTCTACTTTGGAAAAACTTTACAAACACTGATTCAACTAAGTAGATCAAGGTGAACATTAACCTGAAAAATGAGGTAACTTGACAAGACATTCTAAAAAATACCTTACCTATAATCTTCAGCACTATCAAGATAAAAAACACAAGAAAAGCCTGAAAAACTGTCAATGCCAAAGGAAGCCAAAGGACAGATGATTACTGAATGTATCATGGGCCCTCTACATGGGATCCTGGAACAGAAAGAGGACATTTGGTACAAATTCTGGAAATTTGTAAAAGGATGCACCTTAATTGATAATACTCTTTCAATATTGACTCATTAGCTGTGACAAATAGAGCAAACAGATATAAGATGTTGTTAAAAAAATGGGCATGCTATATCTAGGAACTCAGTTTATTATCCTCACAATATTTCTATAATTCATAAACTGTTCTAAAGTAAATTTTTTTAATGTGATTTGCCATTTTGATACAAATTTTATAAGCCCACACAGTTATGATTATACCATTTGGTACAGAAAAAAAAACATTTAATGATATTCAACATGTATTTACATTCAAAATTCTTAGTAAATTTGGAATAGAAGAAAACTTATCTTGATTAAGAGATACCTAAAACTTGCCAGCAGCCAATATTGTATGTATGATAAAAGACTGAATGCTTTACCCTTAAAATCAGGAACAAGGCATGAGTTTTCACTCTCATCACCTCTATTCAATATTGCATTTGAATTTTTAGCAAAGCCTTAGCAAGAAAAAGAAAATAAATGCAGCAAAATGGAAAAGAATAAGTAAAATAGTCCCTCTTCATAGTTAACAAGATGATCTAGTTAGAAAATTCTACATAATCTATAAATAAAATTTTCTGAAATTAATGGGTTTAGTAAGGTCATAGATTACACATTAAAAGTTTAAAAATATTATTTCTCTATACTAGCATTATCAATTGTAAACTACAATTTTTAAAAATACCATTTGGAGACAACTTTACTTGAACAACATTTTTTTAAAAAGTTAAAAAAATACTGTATATACTAAGTTAAATTGAAATGCTGAAATTTAAACAGTGTGATACTGACACAAAAACAGAGATAAAGATCAATGAAACAAAATAAAGAGAGCAGAATTAAACCCACACCTTTATGGTCAATATTTGATAAGGGAGCAAGACATACAATGGGGTAAGCATAGTCTATTCAATAAATGGTACTAGGGAAATTGTGCAAAAAAATGAAACTAGGCCACCATCTTATACCATACACAAGAATAAACTCAAAAATGAATTAAAGACTTAAGTGTTATACTCAAAACCATAAAAATCCTAGATAAAATAGGTGCTAAAATCTCTGACTTTTCTCTTAGCAATATTTTTTTCTGATTTATTTCACTGGGCATGGGAAGCGAAAGAAAAAAAAAATAAATGGGTCTACTTCAAACTAAAGAGGTTTTGTGAAAAAGTAAACCTTCAACAAAATGAAAGACAATATCTTCCTACTGAATGGGAGAAGATATTGTCTATGATACATCTAATAAGGTGTTAATATAAAAAATCTATAAAGAACTCATGCACTCAACACCAAAAAAAAAATTTTTGATTAAGAAATGGGCAAAAGACCTGAATAGACACTTCACCAAAGAGGTCATACAGATGGCTCATAAACATATGAAAAGATGCTCAATATCACTAATCATCAGAGAAATGCAAGTTAAAATCATAATGAAATATTACTTCACATCTGTCATAATGGCCACCATCAATAAATCAACAAACAAGTCTTGGCAAGGATGTGGAGAAAAGGAAACCCACATACACTGTTGGTGAGAATGAAGATTAGTGCAGCCACTGTGTAAAGCAGTATGAAATTACCTCAAAATATTAAAAATGGAACTGTCTTCTGACCCAGTGTTTCCACTTCTGGGAATACATCTGAAGAAACCCAAAACACTAGTTCAAAAGAATATGTGCACCCCTATCTTCATTGCAGCATTATATACAAGACAAGATCTGGAAACAGCCTACCCTGAATGGCAGGGCTCAGGTGGTTGAACATGTCTCACAAAGAAAACAATCACCAGTTTCATTCCAGTCAGGACACAGGTCTAGGTTGCAGCCTCTGTCACACATTGATGTTTCTCTCTCTCACTTTTGCTCTCTCTTTGTTTCTGTCTAAAAATAATAAACAAACAAACAAATAAATAAAATCTTTAAATATCTAAAAGTAGTCCTAGTGCCCATCAGTAGATGAATGGATACAAAAGCAGCAGTATATTTACACAGTGGAATGCTACTCACCCTGGAAAAGAGATAGAAATCTTAACTTTTGTGACAGCATGGATAGACCTGGAGAGTACTATGCTAAGTAAAATAAGCCAGTCAGAGAAAGGCAAATACTGTATGATTTCACTTATATGTTAAATCTAATCAACAAAATAAACAACAACAACAAAAAGAAACAAACATAGATGAAGAGAACAGACTGACATGTCAGAGGAAAGGAGTTTAGGGATCAAAAGTTGAAGTGATTTAAAAAATTCATAGACAACAGTATGATGACTACCGGAGAGAAAGGAGGATGAGGTGAGATTGCAGACTGTAAAGGGGGAATAAATGGTGATGGAAGGAAACTTGACTTGTGGTGGTAAACACACAATACTATGTATAGACAACGTATTATAGAGTTGTACACCTTAAAACTTGATAATTGTATTAACCAATGCCACCTCAATAAATTCCATTAAAAAAAAAGAAAAAATATATATAAAATAGTGGATTTTATCAACAAAAAATAATTAAAATGCTGAATTATAAATCTTCCATAATATATGCCAGAACTGTGTGCTAAAAATATGGAATCAAGAATTAAAAAAAATAGAGAACTCCGTTCTCCCAAAACTGATCTATAAAATTAGTGGAATTGTTAGGAAGAAGCCAGGAATGAGTGGCCAAAAGGGAAATAAAGCAGGGCCACTGCCATTACAATCTAACAAAGAATTTAAAACAGGATACTAGAAACAAAAGGAAGATATGTCTTAACCATTGATTAAGCAGTTCTGAACCCAGTCTGATAAGATTGCCAGGCATTCCAAACATCAAACTATATCAACTATGATAGCCAAAATTATGGCAATGCACGAGGAGGGGATCCCTTGAAATTTTATATGTATTATCTCTACTAACTTGGGAAAGAGAACCTTTAAAACTGTGCATTTATCCCATGGTCTAAAAGGGGAGAAAGAGGGGGACCCTAGAAACTGACTAAAGTGTATAACCACTGATCCCCAATAGGCAGCATACTCAGATTAGCTGAGTGCACACTTGTAGTCAAATGCTCAAGTTTATAGAACAAACTTACTAACCAACTTACTAACAACTTTATTTCCTTTATATGGGGCATTCAGATTAACCTGGTGCCTGCTTGCAGCTTCACACTCGTGTGTTTTCATAAGTGAACTTGCTATTTTATTCCACTGTGCATGTCTCTAGACTGGATTTTTCTCTTGTGAGCAAGTCAAGAACCAAGGATGGGGAGTTCGCTGACTGGGCACTGGTAACAGAATCACAATCAAAATCACCTAAAATTTTCATTTTGGGTATCAGCAACCTGATGCGAAAATTTATATAGAAAAAAATAGGAACTAAAATTGCTAAAACATTTTTGAAACAGAAAAATGTAGTTAAATTATAGTAACCAGTATCAAACAGACTATAATGCTGTGTGCTATTGCAATCAAAACCATGTGGTATTGGCAGTATAGTTTAAAAGACTGAAGGATAAAATTGAGTGTCCATGAATTAACTCCCACAAATATGATCAGCTGCTTTTTGTCAAAACTGCAAAAGCATAAAATGGATAGGGCACAGTATTTTCATCAAGTGGTGCTGATTCCTTTTATATAAAATTCTACAATTTGAAAATTAATTTAAAGTGTCAGGACATAAATCAACGGTATCTTATAATTAGGAGGTAGTGCAAGTTACACATTTGGTGGTGATAGAAATGTTTGATATTTGATTTTGCTAATGATTTATTGGAGCATATGTACAGTTTATTATATATCAATTAAATTTCAATAATCTATAAAAAATTAAAAATTATAATGGCAGCCCTGGCCACGTAGCTCAGTTGCTGGTTAGAGCATCATCCTTATACACCAAGGTTGTGGTTTCAATCCCTGGTCAGGGCACATACCAGTGGGCCTAAATAAGTGAAACAACAAAGCAATGTTTCTCTCTCTTGTTCTCTCTCTCTCTCCCTCTAAAAAAATAAATCCATACCAAATTTGAAATAAATTAATAAAAATTACAATGGCAAAAAAAAGTTTATACTGTTATTTTACTCATGACATTCATTAATCATCATGTATTGAAATAGAAATCTTGGTATCACACAAAGCCTTAAAAAAACTTAATGGTTATTGAACATATAAGGCCACTGTAATCAAAACAGCCTAGTACTAGCATAAGAACAGACACATGGGCCAATGGAACAGAACAGAGAGCCCAGAAATAAACCCAAGTCTCTATGGTCAATTAATATTTGACAAAAGGGGAAGAAGCATAAAATGGAGTAAAAATAACCTCTTCAACAAGTGGTGTTGGAAGATCTGGACAGTTACATGCAAAAAAAAAAAAAAAAAGAATCTCGATCACCAACTTACACCATACACAAAAAATTTATTTTGAATTTTCAAGGTGGATAAAAGACTTAAATATATGTTGAGACACCATAAAGTCCTAGGGGAAAACATTGGCAGGAAAATCTCAGACATTCCACGCAGCAACATCTTCACTGATATGTCCCCTAAAGCAAGGGACATAAAGGAAAGAATAAACAAATGGGACCTCATCAAATTAAAAAGCTTCTGCATGGCTAAAGAAAACAGCATTAAAATGAAAAGAGAACCAACAATATGGGAAAACATATTTTCCACTAATACCTAGTACAATGGTTTGATCTCCAAAGTATATAAAGAACTCACATGATTCCACTCCAGGAAGACAAAATAAAAATAAAAATGGGCTAAAGACTTGAATAGACACTTCTCCAAGGAGGACAGACAGAGGGCCCACAGACCTATGAAAAGATGTTCAGCCACCAGACAAATGCAAATTAAAACCACAATGAGATACCACCTCACATTGGTCAGAATGGCCATCATAAACAAATCAACAAACAAATCTTCGAGAGGATACAGGGAAAAGGGAATCCTAAGGCACTGTTGGTGGGAATGCAGACTGGTGTAGACACTGGAAAACAGAAAAACAGAAATTTCTTCAGAAAACTAAAGATGGAACAGCCTTTTGACTTGGCAATTCCACTGCTTGGATTATACCCTAAGAATCTCGAAACACCAATTCAAAAGAACTTATGCATCCCAATGTTCATAGCAGCACAATTTACAATAGCCAAGTGCTGGAAGCAACCTAAGTGCCCATAAGTAAATGAGAGGATCAAAAAACTATGGTACATTTACACAATGGAATTCTATGCATCGGAGAGAAAGAAGGAGCTCCTATCCTTTGTGACAGCATGGATAGAACTAGAAAGCGTTATGCTAAGTGAAGTAAGTCAGGCAGTGAGGGACAAATACCATAAGATATCACCTTTAACGAAACATAATCAACAAAAGAAAAAAGCAAACAAAATATAACCAGAGACATTGAAATTAAGAATACTCTAACAATAGCCAGAGGGGATGGGGTAAGGGATAGTGGGGAGAAGGGTTGTCTAAAGGACACATGGACAAAAACAAGGGGGAAGGTGGAAGCAAGGGAGGGAGGTGGGCTTGGCTGCGGTGGGGGTGAGGGGTGGGGAGGAAAATGCAGACAACTATAATTGAGCAACAATAAAGTAATTTAAAAAATAGTTATTGAACAAATATTTGCTCGTCAGTGTATTAGTGTTTATCTAGCTTAACCAGTAATTTTATTTTAGAAATACAGTAAAAAATTTAGAGAAATTAGGTAACACAAACTACAAAGTACAAAACAATGTCAGAGGAAAATTACTAAACTAAACTTTTTAAATAAAATGTGTACTTTCCTAAGAATGTAGTTGCTATGTCTGTATATGACATCATCAGATTTACAAATTGAAAATATCACCCTAATATGGAGACTTTATATGGAGAACAGGTTGAAAAGGGGTGATGGGTACAAATGGTTGTAGGAGGACCACATAGGCTAATTCCATGCTGAATACAGCTGAAAATCACAGTCTGGACTAGTATAGTAGAAATAAAGAGAAATGAAGATGTACAAAACGTATTTATAAGAAAAATAATTCATACATACCCCAGTGACTCTAAGAGCCAGGGAGTGCTCTTAATTTTTTATAGCAAATAAAATAATTAATAACAAAATTAATTACCTATAATGTATTTGGGTTTATTTGAATACTATATTAAAATTATAGCTTCTAAATATCATTTAATCTCAACTCTTTCATTAAAATTAATTTGATTTACCTTTATTAAGATCCTATTTTGTTTATACTACTTGACTAAGGAAATGTAATGAAAGACATGTTTTTGAATATGTAATCCTAACATATCAAATCCAAACAAATTAATATCTGTGTGGATCTGATTTATCAATTTAGTATCAACACCATCTGCTTTTAGGAACTACAGTTCCTCAAACCTTTTTTTTTTGGTGTGATTCCTGGATAAAGTCTGCTTTATCCAAGCACTGTTAGGATAGATATGAAGTGTGAGAAAGAGATTATTATTCTCCAGAGGTACTTGCAGACATAGGGGGTGTTCACAGGAGCTCCTTGCAAGCCCCTGTATGGTGATTATTTCGCTGCTGTAGTTGCTGGGTGGCTGGCAGGGGTTCCCTTGAAATCACTGGTTCCTGTGGTAAGGAGAGTTGTTTTCCAAGTAGGTGCTGGAAATTTAAAACAGGTGCTATTAAACACCTCTGGGGAACACTTGATTTGTTACTGCAGGATGAATCTTTCAACAGACATTTCTGCCTCCTTGATCTTTGCTAAATCATAAAACAGGTAAGTTAAATTTCTAATTCCCTGTATACAACATTAAATACTTGGAATACAAATAATACCTTCTGCTTCTCCTGATTGAACCCTAACACATCTAATTTTAGACTTTATCAGACTGTGTAAAGACTATTTCAGATACATTCTCACGCTTTTATTGTGTTTTTCCATACTTCTATATACTTATATAAAACTGCCTATAAACCTTTACTGGAATTTAAACTATATAGATATAGGTATAGGTATAGATGATACAGATATAGATATGTAGATATACAGCTCCTTTTATTAGACTCACGGTTTTCAAACACACGGATTTCTAACTTTGGTTCCACAGTCCCTGGCATTGCAGGACCTGTGCCTGACACCAACAAATGTTCAGGTAATGTCTTTTAAATGGTTAGTGAAATGTGTATAGCATTAAGTGAATTTATTTTTACTCAGAGATCAACTATTGTGCTATATATTTTGAAAACAATAAAAATCATGGAGATTTTTTAATGTAAAATTTTATATTATCTTACCCTCTATATAGTAAAAGCATCTCTAAAACAAATATTGGGGAATTAATGGTGTGGAGCCACAGTTTTATTATTTTTAACAGGTCTAAAGTTTGAGTAACCTATAATAGTTTTTGGTAACTTAAAAAGTGGGGAACTTATCTCATTTACTTAAAAGAGAAATGTGCAATGCATTCCATGAAGAAAAAATTACCCAGGGGATATTCCAAATTTTGCAGTATAAAAGACTTGCCCATTCTCCTTTTATTAGCTTTGTAGACATAACTGAAAAATTAACAAACCATGAAATTCAACACCACACCAAACAGTAACAGTTGCCTGAATCTGCAGTTGCTAGAGCAAAAACCACTGAATATATTTCAAGAATTGGAAGAGAGGTCATTTGGCTTCATTTGAAAATTCAGACATTTGTATGATTTATACATACCCATTTTTAAAAAGTTTCACTTTAAATATGCACTCTAGATAACTGGTACAGTATAGGAAACATTTTAAAGCTCATTGGAGCCTCACCATCATGTGTCATACCTGTGAATATAAGTCATAGACAACAGTGATAATCAATGATACTTGGCAGAAAAAAATTAAATACAACACCTTTATGTACATTACCATAGATTTACTCACAGAAGCAATAGCTCTTTCAGATGATGTATTTAAATTATAAACAAAATATTATCTATAAATTAATATGATAGTGATTAATGGATTTTTCTTCCTACATTTATGGAATTAATATTGTGAATAATTTTATTGCTATGTGTTTAAAATTATTTCAGAATACTTAAATTTTGTGTAAAATAACTAAAATTACTGAGATAAAATTTAGCCTGTTAACAAATCAATTACTGACACCCAAAATAAAATTATACTCCTTGATCCAGATATTCAATTCTTACAGTCTTGTCCTAAGGACAGAATCAGACATGTACAAGAAAATGTATATGCCAGTATGGTCAGTCACCGATTGATGATATTCCTACTAGTGAAAAAGTAGAAATAGGCTAAATATCCAATGACAGTAGGGTGATTAAATGCAATTTATCTATAAGTATCTATATTTTAGAAGGGATTATTAAATCACATAGGGAAAATGTTTACATATAACAAGAAAGTAAATGACAACAATATTTTTTAAATAATATAAAAAATATCACCTCCCACTCAAACGCATAATACAAATAAGCAAACATACACATGTACAAATGACATCTGTGAATGATATACGTAAACCAAAATGTTAATAGTTGTTATTTCTAAGATAGAAATATACATAGGTCTTTTCTTTATCTCTCCCTTTCCACATTTCTAGGTCTTAAAATTTTATTATAAACATTAGCAAAAATACAATAATTTCTGCTTTAGCATCAAGAGCAGAACATAATTTGAACTGTCAATGACTCTATAATGAGCAAGGCATTTAATATTATGTGAATTTAGTATTAGTTCATTGTAAATGACATTATGAGACCAGTAGATTGTCTAGATTTAGAAATGATGTAATTTCTTAAAATTTACATGAGATTACATAAATTTTAGTTAATGATCAAGCATAAAGCTTCAGAAGTCTAATAAGTCCTCAATCAAATTCAAACAATCATACAAATATGAATTTCTTAATATTTGCTAAAGGTTAAGAATTCAGTATTTAAAAAAATAAGTAAATTGTATGTTATTACAAATTATAGTCTTAGTGTAGAATGCATAGTTTTAAAAATATGTTATTTAAAATGTTTTAAGTATTCAAACATTATTAAGTGGTTTCAAGTACAAATGGACTCATAAAAAAGTGTACCTACCCACAGACAGAAAGATGGGTTTATTTGTGAAGGCTGCTCATACAAAATGTTTGAGCTGAGAAATAAAAAATTGATGAATAGATATAAGGCAGAATAAAAAAAATTGAACAAATAGTAGCCTCACCTAATATGCAGTTGGAATATGAGAATTTAAAGATTTAAAAAATCCCAGCATTTGAATGGAAATGACATTGACAGAGTAACACAACATGCTCTTGGAAAGGTAGGCAGGTCTGTTCAGACAGGGTCTTCTACTATTCAAAGCAGATTGTTTTTTATTCTTGGGACAATGAAAAGCCAGTTCCTAGTTTTTAGTAGAGAAGTGGAATTATCTAATTTAAAAAATATTATCTCTCTGCACCATTGAGTCTAGACTGAAGGAGGAGGGGCAGTAAATGAATGTCAGAAGTTCATTCTGGTGTATGGTATAAGTTGGTTGTGTAGTTTCATTTTTTGCATGTACCAGTACAGTCCTCCCAACACCATTTATTGAAGAGGCTATCATTATTCCATTGTATGCTCATGCTCCCTTTGTCAAATATTAATTGACCACAGAGACCTGGGTTTGTTTCTGGGTTCTTTATTCTGATCTGTTGATCTATGCATCTGTTCTAATCCCAGTACCAGACTGTATTGATTACAGTGGCCTTGTAGTCTAGTTTGATATCAGGTATTGTGATCCCTCTTACTTTGCTCTTCTTTCTCAAGACTGTCAAGGCTATCAGGGGTCTTTTTCGGTTCCACATAAATTTTTAAAATATTTGCTCTAGATCTGTGAAATATGCCACTGGTATTTTAATAGGAATTGTTTTGAATCTATAGATTGATTTTTGTAGTATGGACATTTTAATGATGGCAATTCTTCAAATCTGCAAAATATATGCTTCCATTTATTTGTATCTTCCTTAATTTCCTTCTTCTTGTTCTGTGGTTTTCCAAGTACAGGTCCAAAATGGATAAGACTTAAATATAAGTCATGGCACCATAAAAGTCCTAGATTAGAACATAGGCAGGAAAATTTCAGATATCCCAAGCGGCAATATGTTCACTGATACATTCCTTAGGGTAATGAAAATAAAGGAAAAAATAAACAAATGTGACTACATCAAACTAAAAAGCTTCTGCATGGCTAAAGATACCATCATCAAAATAAAAAGGGAACCGACTGTATGGGAGAACATATTTACCAATGATATATTGGACAAGGGTTTGATCTCCAAAATATGTAAAGAACTCATATGACTCAATATCAAGAAATGGGCAACAAACATGGACAAATATCTGAATAAACACTTCTCCAAGGAGGACATACAGATGGCCCATAGATATATGAGAAGATTCTCAACATCGCCAGCAATCAGAGAAATGCAAATTAAAACCATAATGAGATATCACCTCACACCTGTCAGAATGACCATCATTAATAAACAAAGTAACAAGTGATGGCCAGGATACAGAAAAAAAGGGAACCCAAGTGCACTGTTGGTGGGAATTCAGACTGGTGCAGCCACTTTAGAAAACAGTACGAAATTTCCTTAAAAATAAAAGTGGAACTGCCTTTTGACCCAGCAATTCCTCTGCTTGGAGTGTACTCTAAGAATCCAGAATCACAAATTCAAAAGAACCTATGCACCCCTAAGTTCATAGTGGCACTATTCATAATAGCCAAGTGCTGGAAACAGACTAAGTGCCCATCAGTAAATGAGTAGATCAAAAACTGTTGTTCGTTTACACAATGGAATGTTACACAACAGAAAGATGGAACTCCTGTCTTTCACAACAGCATGAATACAACTGGAGAATATTATACTAAGTGAAATAAGCTAGTTAGCAAAGGATAAATACCATATGATCTCACCTATATGAGGAATCTAATGAATACAATTAAAGAACAAAATAGAACCCCAGGCATCAAAACATGGAGCAGACTGACAGTGACCAGAGGGGAAAGCAGAGGGAAGTTACAGTGGAAAGAAGGGGAAGAGACCAGAGAAAGAACATGTATGAATGACTCAAGGATATAAAAAACAATGTGGGAACTGACTGTGGGAGTGGGGGGTGGGAGGGGTGAAGAGGGGAGTGAAGGGGAGAAACTGGGACAATTTTAATAGAGTAATAGCAAAAATGATTTAATCACAAAAGAAAAAAGAAGAATGTTAGAAGATTACCAATAAATTGAGAAAGACGGTAATCTGAACCATGGCTGTAGCCATGAAAATGAACTGTAGTTAGCAGATTTGTGAGATCTGGGGCCATGGGTGGAGAAGAAATCATGCATGACTCACAAGTTTCAAACTTGAGCAACTGGCTGAATGATGGCTCCATTTATTTAAACTGAACACTGGACGTGAAGAGGATTTAGAAGAAGACAACTTGAGTTTGACTTGTTCAGTTGGAACTCTCTCTGTGATATGTAAGTGGAAATTTTGCATAGGTGGTTTCATATTTATGGATGTAGCTTAGAAGAAAAGTCTAGACTTGAGGTTGGTGAGCATTCCTGGAAATGGTTAGGCAAATTTCATTCTATGGTCCTGGACATCTCTTACCACTTGCCATTCAAATAACGATGTTCACTTTTTTGTCCTTGAGGAGTAATAAACTATTAGCATTAAGTGAAGTACAAAAATGTTTGTGTTTCTTTCAAATAATGCTACAAGGGAAAGCAAAATAATAATGGCAAAATTCTAGTATAAGGTTTTCCTGTAAATGTGGTAAGCTGGTTGTGCTCAGATGTCACCAATAAATCCATTCTAAATAGTAATAAAAGCCTGGGGATTGTCATTTCTGTCTCAATAATTATGATAAAAAATGAGCAAAATGCTATCCAATTTGAAGCAGGTTTCACTTCTTACCTTGAGAGTTTTTCTACCTGCGAAAGGTAAATTCTTCTTTGTCTACCTACTATGAAAATTAGCTCTGATAGTCTGGTAGCCATGAATATTTGAAAATCTCTCCTTTGGTAAAGCGCTGACAGCAATGCTGATAACATGCAAATATTGCTTAGTGTTTCACTGGAGATAAAAATGGCCTGTTTAAAACACAACACACAGAAATGCCATCTCTTGGAATCCTGAAACACCCTTTACATTATGTATTAAAACAAACAGTTTCGTGTCTTTATTAAGATCTTTATTATTTTCCAAAAAATCCCCAAGAGTTTTAGTTGTATTACTTCAAGGCCTAAATGTATTAGGATATTTTTCTATGAATTACAGTTTGCTTAAATATTAATTTCTTGGGGCATGCTTTTACCCCTCAAAAATATGTAGATATTGTTTTTTTCTTAGCTTTAAATGTAATTATAGAGAAATCTAATGTTAATCTGTTTTATTACCCCTAATACAGGCATTTTTCTTGTCCGAATAACTTTTACTTTGTCTCAGTATTTCAAAGCTCTATAACTTCAACTGAATATGTCTTTATATTGCTTGTTTTCTGTGTATTTGTCATCCAGGACATTGTATTTAGTTTCTTTCAAAGGATTTCTCCCACTATCTCATACAAATAGTGTAAAATAAAATATTATTACTCTTTCCCTCGTAAAATTATTTAGAAGAAACACAAGTATTTGTGTATTTTAATTAATGCTCATTGTTTATTAATCCCATATTTTTCTCTATTTTGGTTTCAGTTCTATCACCTATTCTATCTATCTATTAGTCATCTATCTCTACCTATCTATCTTTTCTTCTTTATTTTGGTTGCATGAGCTACTGTGATATTGAGTCTCTGTCATCACTATTTCCTACTTTATTTCAATTCCTCTTATTTACATGATTTTCCTCTCCACTGTCTGTATGTTTATTTCAAGCTTTTCCTTCATGTCATTGATTTCCTATCAGGCCTGCTTCTATTCTTCCTTGTTTTGTTTTTGTTTTTCTATATGTATGCCAAAGTTCTGTGATAGTTTTGCTTCAGTTTATTTCTCATGTTGAATCTTTTATATTACATTTTGTGGCCTTTAAATAATTATATATGTTATCTTTGTAACCTCTAATGTTAATGAGAGATTATGACACATTTATTATTAAATCATTTGTTCCTCTCAGTAAAATATATTGTACAACAGTCTCTTGTATATTTTATATTATTTTTTACTCTTTAACTTTTGCACTATTTCTGTATGATCACCTTTTTTTTCTGGTTATTTTTTAAAAGTAGTGAGTGTAAGTATGTTTTTAGCTTCATTCAATTTTGTTTCTCTTCAAAAATATCATTGCTGCAGACTAATTGTTGCTTTTACTAGCATAACAAGTCATTATTTACACAATTATTTAAAAACATCAGTTTGAAGATATGGGCTTTATCCTGTGTTTCATTTCCACATAGCTGAAAGATAGCAAGTCAGAGGATGGGGGACAGCATATACTAGGTGCAGTCTTCTCTCAGTTGTCAGAGCCTGCTTGGAGGATCCTGTTCTGGAGTATACATTAATTCCAGGTGCAACAATAAGCCTTGTATCTGCCACAGACAACCTGCACATTCCTTGCAGTCACCTATTCCCTTTCAGCCACTTTTAAAATTCTTTTTGCTGTTAGAATTAAGGGAAATAGAAAAAAAACTTAGGTATACTTTTATTATGGCACACTGTTATTTAGATTCTTTATGGTAATTTCTGTAATGCAGAAACATCAGCTTACACAAAGCCACTCAATAGGTGAGCAATGTGGCTTTTTTGAGGAAATTAAAGTCCAATGTGGGTGGAAAATGAAGGAAAGGAGAGCGTGGGTGAAGTGGAAATGTTAAAGCTGGAGGAACACACAGAGGCTGGTCTATGCAGAAATTTGCAGAGACTCAAATATTAAATATTTGGAAGTGTTTCAGCAGATGTATTATTATGTCATGATTAGATCTGTACTGTTTTCAAGATTTATTATGATCCAACATGGATAATAGATTAAAAGTGTTGGTGATGGATAATGCTGTTAGACCCAGGATGATAATCACTTTTATTTGATTGGTATAATGAGAATTGACAGAAGCACATGGATTTAGTTGGTAAGATGATGAATCTTAGAGAAGCCTAATTAGGTGGTATAAATTTTGCAAGTATTGACATGCGTAGTAATTAAAACTATAGGTATGAGCTATTCTAGCAATCTAATATTGATTGGGGAAATCAGGAGACATATCTGAGCCTTACTGATTTCAACTATAGCAATGACAAGAAAAATAGGGAGAAATGACTGCAAAAATGTGGTTAGGAAGCGAAATAATGTTAACTATATCCCTTAGAGTAGATCATTTCCCTTAAGTACAATGTTTGCTGTTCAGTTTTACAGAGGTCATTACCCTTAAGTGGTTAAGACCATGAGTTCCGTCACCAGATAATTGGTCTGTTATCAGACCCTGGACCTACTGACTACCATTATGTGACCTTCTGCAAGTCATAAACCTCTTTATGTCTCAAGTCCTTTTTGAGTATAAAACTTGTTTTCATGCCATAGAGTTCTGAGAGTTAAATAATACATGCCTGACATATAGCAGCTGACAACTGGCAGTAGCCATAGCCACGATGTTTGTCGTAGTTATGAACCCCAGCACTGTGTTACAATTCTCACATTCTC
This sequence comes from Tonatia bakeri, assembly GCA_004024845.1. Taxonomy (NCBI): domain Eukaryota; kingdom Metazoa; phylum Chordata; class Mammalia; order Chiroptera; family Phyllostomidae; genus Tonatia; species Tonatia bakeri. The sequence continues at coordinate 11,148 of PVIA01007644.1, read as the reverse complement.
TGTCAGGAACAAAGCTGAATTACATAGCTTTGAAGGCAAGGACTATATTTGTGAAATAATTCTAAAATAATAATTATAGAAAAATAATATATTAAAAGGTTATGTCAATCCAGTTATTGGAGAGATAATATATGATCATTAGAAAACTCTACATGAAAGTCATTAGTTCAAGTTGCTTTAAATGGACTGCTAGGTTTGAAATATTGAGGGAAATAAAGTGGTACTAGTTATCTATTACTGAGTAACAAAATAGCCACAGGATGAAAAGAAACATTCTTGCAAATTGTCCATGGATCTGTAAGTTAACTTGAATTGAGTCTAGTTGGATGCTTTTTCTGCTGCGATCACCAAGAGTTACTCATGTAGCTCCAGACATCTGGAGGGTTCATTAAATTTGTGGTGTCCAAAATATCCCAGTCCAATGACCGATGTTTGGGGCTTGCTGAGAAATGACTGATATAGGGAGACGCATCTGCGCTGATTTGTCTTTGCTCCACTCAGTGGCTCATCCTCTTGCAGGCTAGGCTGGGCACATCCACAACTGGTTCTGGAGTTTTGGAGCACCATTCCAATAAAATGAAAATAGAATCTGCAAGACTTCTAAAGACCTAGGCTTAGTGAGCTCACAACTTTGCTTCTGCTGAATTCTGTAGGTCAAAGAAAGTTACAAGTCCTAATTCCAAAGAATGGAGAAATGGGTTCCATTTCTTGAACAGAAAAAATAGCAGAGTCTCACTGAAGAAATACCTGCTTACAGAGATGGGACAAAAATATGTCCAAGGGATATTTAGATGATAGGAAGGAACAGACAAACAAGACAATCATATGAACTATTACATGTTTAAGAGTTGAACAAGGTTGGCCTGACTAGAGTGGAAATTATCTTGTGAGAAGTCTTTGATGCATATCAAGTCTTAATTCATGGAGTTTTTAGAAAAACACTGATCAATAGAATTATATTGTGAGCTATATATGTGAGCCAAATATAAAATTTTACATTTTGCATGCTTAAAACATTTTTTAAAAACTGGTAAAATAAATAATTTGAGTGTATATTAACCCAAATATTATTTAAATGGGTAATCATTGTATTTAAAGTGTTAGATAAATTTTACATTCTTTTGTTTGTACTGAATGTTTTAAATAAGATATGATTCTATAATCACAGGACATTGGAATTTGAAATAGATGCCTTTCAAATGCTTAATAGCTAAATGTAGCTAGTAGTGAACTCATTGGACAGTTTAGCTATATAATGTTGCCTTTAGAATTTTTAATTTAGCTATTTTAGGAATTTATAGTTTCCAGTTTGTAGGAGTGGAAACACAGTAGCCTAGAATGATTATATTCAGCCTCTGTAACTCTAGCTAAGCCACTAATGCTATTTATATAGTAAAAGTCATTAAATGCTATCCTTATTTCTTCATCAAATTTTAAAAACATTGGCCAATATTTGCTTTAATGTGCTTTGGACATCTAATAATATGTAACCTTATTTTTATGAAATAACTAAAAAATAATTTAGCCTCACTGTATAAAATTAGTATGTTACCAAATAACAAGTAGGAGGAGGGGGCCCCACTGCCCGTGCCACCCTCTAAGGAAAATTCCAGAGGTAAAGGTTTGAAAATAAAAGAATAAAGTCTTTATTCAAAAGCTACAACATTTTGGAATAGCAGCATTCCACATGCATTAGTCACTTAAGCCTATCCATTAAGGCTAAACTCTTCAATTTCTGAGTTCCCCTAAAGTTCTTCCCATTAGTTTTTAATTATCTTATTTCTATAGGATTACCTTACAAAACAACCTAACATACAAAAGCTACATGGTTTTGGAAGAATGGTAGGCTTGTGCATCAAAGCCTATACTATCTAATGCACCCTAAGAAGAATAACCCTGCCACCCTCTGCCAGGCCAGCCCAGTCCTAGGCTATGCCCACAGTTTCTCCTCCCTTTCAAAACACCGTCCTTTGGGAAATGCAGGCAGATGCAGCATGATCATCCAAGCATTCTTGAGGAAGAGAGTAAGTCTCTGCCCTCCTTTTATTTTAAAACTTCTGGCCCATAATTCCATGCACTCTGGAGGTATTTAGCTTCTCAGCTGATCCCATACTCAGTTGTTTACCATTGCTTTGGGAAAATTCCTCGTATGACCCATCCCTACTCCTCACCAGTGATCTGATCAGATCTCTCTGTATCATGTGTAGAATTGAAGCACAGAGAAACATTGAAGGACTGAAATAGAGAACAGCTAAAACAAGACCACGAGATAGGAAATGGCAGGTGTGTGAAGACAGTAATGGAAGCAGAGAGAAAAAAAAAGTCAATGGCTAATCTTCAGAGTCGGGGACCACACTAGACACCTATTCAGAGGCTTGGTGATTGAGGGAGAAACAAGGAACAGAAAAGAATTACCAGCAAAATAAAATCATGAGTTCAGAGAAACTAGATTTTGTTTACCTAGTGACCATAATTGAAAACTTAGCAAAACCTGGGCAGATTTTTTTCTTTAGAAAAAAGATAAAGGATAAAATTAGGATAAGGATTACATGTGGTGACAACAGAAAAAAGAAATTATCATTGATAAAAGGGAAGTAGCCTAGTATAAGGTAAATAAAAAGTTAAGAAAAGTTTTAAGAACAAAGAGTAATATTTAACATAATCAGGGGTATAAGAAATGAAGGAATCTGAGAATTTAAAAAAACAGTTATCTTTAATAATTAAGAAGAATTGGCAATATTTTAAAAAAGAATTTCAGTACCATGAGGTCCAGAAACCAAACAATTTTATGGAGAAGAAATGGAAGAAATGACTGTAAATTATTTCTTGAGATCTTTTATAATAAAGATGATCTATGGCTATTGACCTATGGTTATAAAAAGTAAATAAAATCATCTCAAGAATATTTATAAAAATTAAAATGCCAGACCATATGCTGAATTATAAAATTAACAGGACAAAAACTCAAAGAGATGTAGAAGATAATAGATAGTGTGAAAGAAAAAAAATTCAACTGACTAAAGATTTTACTGGCTCGTACTGACTGGTATGGCTCAGTTATTTGCATGTCATGCTACGACAAGAAAAGGTCACCAGTTCAATTCCCAGTGAAGGCACATAACTGGCTTACAGGTTCAATCCCAAGAAGGCTGCATATGGAAGTCAACCAACTGATGTTTTTCTTCTTCTTTTTCTTCTTCCCCTTTCTCTAAAAATAAACAAATAAAATATTTTTAATATATTATTGGCTTTATTCAGAGATCTGTGGATTGAGCAGTATCCCATCTAGTAAACAGAAAGTTTCTCCAAGAAGTTGATAAAACGAAAGTTTTTAATAGGCAGAAAGAGGGAGAAACAACGAAGTGAAAAGTGGATTATTTCAGGCAGGTCAGCTTCCCTAAGGAGCAGATGTGGGTTTATCAAACAGATCACCTCACTGGTGTTGAACAGGAAATTCCAGACCAATTGGTTTGAAATTCCATTTTAGGGAGATGCTAAAACTACACTAAGATATTAAGTCCTAGTGGAGCTTAGCAACACCGACTTTATTATGAGCCTGTTGTTTTATCTTAACAGTAAGAGAGAGAATCAATTTTTAAAAATGCTTAAAAATACACAGTAATAGTTTCTATTACACATAAATTCTCAGTAGTTATATCAGATTTTTTTATATCAAGGACCCTATCAATTTTTATCCAATACCTCCTTTTTCTTATTACACTCATATGTATAAACAAATTGAAAATAATCGGTTGATAAGAAACAAAACATCGCTTTCACTGATAAGAAACTAACCCATTCCAAAACATTTATACTAAACTTTTAGCAAACATCTGAGAATTGATGTTACTTGGTGATAAGGGAAAAATCACAGGAAGTAAAGACTCCTTGAGGTCCTGGCCATTTTGGTCCAGTTGGCTGGAGTATTGTCCCATAAATGGAAAGGTTGCAGGTTCGGTTCTAGATCAGGGGAAAACACCCAGGTTCAATCCTCCATCAGGATGCATACAAGAGGCAATGAATCAACGTTTCTTTCTCACATTGATGTCTTTCCCCACCCGCTTCCTCCTTCTGAAAAAACAATGAAAAAAATATTTCAGTGCAGATTTTAAAAAAAGTCTGTATTTTTGTTATGTGAGTCAGGCAGTGGCTGTGTTTGCACTCATAATCAATTAAAATGCTACACTCTAAGTATCATTGAAATTGGAAGAGTCAGTGTTCATGCTGCCTGTCACTGCCAGAACCAATAAGTAGAGACGATTGAATATAGGCTCTTTATTCAGATGACCAGAAATCTGAGAAGAACGCAGGTTAGGTACCCTCAAAAAGACATCTTAACAACTCCTTTCCAGCAGATATTTTTATAAGCAGGTGAAAGGGTGACTAACAGGTTTGGAAAAAGGTTAATTGGATAGAAGGGCAGGTAAGGAGTTTGGAAAAAAAGGTTAATTGGGTAAGAGTTGTAGTCTGGCAGTTTTACTATTACTTCTTTATTTGTTGATCAACCATCCTTTATCTGCATCACAGGCATTCCTTCCCTGGAACACAATGCATCAGTTACCATCTCCATCACTTGCAGACACCCTGGGGCACAAAGGTTGAATTGCTTGTCCAATTTCAGGAGTTATGTGTGCATGCATTCCAGTTCCTGGAATAACAGCTTTCCACAAGCATTAGTCACTTAAGCCTATCAACTAAGGCTAAAATCTTGAACTCTTGAGTTCCCCTATCATCATCACTGATGCCATTATGGTGAGTAGATAAATAAAATATTTTTAACATTTCTACTTTTATTGACACAATACCAAAATCTGGAAATTAAAGGACTCTTAGCATCACTTTTTTCACCCCTCATCCAACTTCATAGGTGTATAAATATTAGGAAGTGAGGTATAAACCAAAATTAATTTTAAACTGAAATGAAGAATAACAAGGATTTATTTGAACAAAAGGAGCTGCAACCCAGGATACAGAGACTCAGGTACAAACCTGAATTGTGGTCCACCGAAACAAATTGGAGGCATCTTTCATATGGAATACGTGTGCCAGCAGAGGAGTTTTCCTCTCTTCCTTCTTCTCATAATCCAGTAGCAGGCTGGTAGTACCTCTGGAGAGATTTCTTGTCCACTCCAAGGATTAAATCTCCTTTAACTCCTAGAAAGCATTCCCCTGGAATATGTGAATGAGTCTATAAATGCTATAACTTCCTAGTGTGCTTAATGGAATGCTGTCCTAATACCTGATTCAGTTTGCCAATTATATTAGGTTTAATATCTGATCCCCTTTGCTCCATTCCTTGTTAATAACTAGCTAATAGTCTATGCTAACACAACTTCCTAATTTATACAAATGAGGTATTCAAATTGTGCAGTTCTCATTGGATGGTGCAGGTCTCAATCCACTAGTAGAAAGATGAAACCAGGGTTTTCTTCTGTTGGTGACTCAGATGGTGTAAACAAACGGGACATAATGTGGAAAACTGAGAGTTCAGTCTCAGGTTCTTCCCAGCATACTAAATATGTGAGAAACCCCTGTCAGAAAATGACCACTAGGCTCCTGTTATTTATAAAATGTGGGTCATCATTTGACCATGTCAGGTCTATCTCTGCAGATATATTTCTTCTCACATTAAAAAAAATTCTGTCTTCTTGGAGTCTACAGAAGTAATAAAAAGAGAGTCTGATCTTAGATTTAGGCACTTTATTGAAGCCTGAATATCCTTTTAAAAGTAAAGATTATGGCCTGAAACAATGTCAGTGAAGAGACAGCAGGAAATATCAACCGATTTGGGAAGTGTGTTACTTCTAGAGCTCATGTGTATATTGCTCCTAATGCATATGGTTCCATCAGAGTTGTGCACATGCTTTCCACTGGGCATGTGGTCACATCTCAGAATAAATCAACCTGTTTATGTAGCTATAGAAAAGGAAATAATGTTCCCTCTATCTTTCTGGTATAGACCAAAAACAATTTTAGACTGTAATAAAAAATAAAAGGCATTCATTACAGCAAAAGGAGCTGTGTAGTACAGGGACACAGATTTAGATAACAACTGAAATTATGTTTCACTGAGACAAAAGCGAGGCCCTCCTTTATAGGGAAAGTTTTTACCCATTTTCTCAGTCAGGTTCATTTGATGTAAATGAAGTATCCAAATTGGGCAGTTCTAATTGGACAGGTCTCAGTCTATTGGTAGAAAGACAAAACTAGGGTTTTCCTGTAGTGATTGAGTTAGATGGCATAAACAAATGTGGCATTATCTGGGAAGCTGAGATTTCAGTTTAAGGTTTTTCCTGTTGTACAGAATATGATGAGCAAATGACTTCTATACCCTTATTATTCACAAAATGTGGGACCTTGGTTGACCATAGGGAGTCCATCTCAGCACATAAATTCTTTCGCAGGGTTCACATCAAGTCAGTCTTTCTTCTTGGGGTCCACGTTGGGTTCTTGACTGAGACCCCCAGTGTACTGAAAATACTGATTAATAGAAGAAAAACAAAAAGAAATTTGATAACATGTATATCTTTTTATATATGTGAGAAACTCATGAAAACTGAGTAACTCCTTGAGATTTTCCAAGCTAACACCCTAAATACCATCTCCAGCTAAAGACAAATGAAGATGTTGGAAGTTGGAGAAGCCAGTTATGGGAGGTTATCAGGAAAATGACAGGAAACAAGGATAAGGTTATTATATAGATTTAGGTCATTGCCTTTTCCACTAATAAGAGTTTCTTGAGCTTCTCTTCCTGGTACAGAGAGGTAGACACCCTTACAAATGGATATTTCTCTTATAAAAGTAAGTGTTTCTTACAAAAGGATAACATTTAAGCTTTCAGAGCTTTTTCTAAGTCTGCTATTTCTTAAAAATAATAACCCCAAATATGCCCTGGCCGGGTAGTTCAGTTGATTGAAGCATCATCCCATACACAAAAAGGTTAAGGTTTCAATACCTGGTCAGGGCACATACCTAGGTTGTAGGTTGAATTTCTGGTTGGAGTGCATACAGGAGGCTACCATTCAATGTTTCTCTCTCACATTGATGTATCTCTTTCTCTATCTCATCAATAAACATAAACATATCCTCTTATGAGGATGTAGTAATAATAATCCTCACCAGAGGATAATAATAATAAAAAGCCTAAAATAAACCTTATGCTCAAGAAACATATTTTGGGGGTAGCATAATCTGCTCACCTTCATAGACAAGCTTTCTTATGATCTCAGTTACTGAATTTCTTACTTTGAACTTAAAATATAATTAACATTGCACATACATAACAGGTATGTGCATTGATATTTTGATAAATAATAAATGTTACTCATTAAATAAGGCATATTCCTGGCAAGCTGTAGCACTAGTTTCCTTGCTATATAATATAACATGAAATATTATATATTTTACTAATGATTAAAACTATTATTAGCATTTACTGTCAAATAGAAATTGCAAAATAAATAAAGTGACAGATGGTAGTATATGACATACTAATATAACTTACTTAAAAATCTAAGGATTCCAATTTAGCAGTCTGGAAACTTCAATTAAAAATAAGTAACTAAGTGAAGTGAACTTAGTATCTTAGAGAAAATTAAAAGTAACCAAATGTAAGTCAGTAAATTAAGGAAATTTAAAATAGTTTTATTGTATATTAAAGAGTAAATTCTCAAGATAAGAGAATTTATTAAGAAAAATTCAATTTAAAAATATTCCATGTGGGTAAATTAAAATGTTATTGAGTTCCCTTATGTAGTACAGGAGCTCAAAACTGGGGAACTGCTTAAGGGTTCATGGTATTTCATGAACACCATTCAGAGGACCAGCCAATGTGGACATGCCATTTACTACTCACATTACAGGGAAGGGCCCCAATGGTGGCAGGTTGGTGTAAGAAAGACTGCACCTCCTGCAGTCTGAGGTTCATTATAGGGGTTCCCAGACAAAGGAGGCATGGGTCCTACATATGAGTCTGAACTACATTACCTCAGTTTGTACATGCAAAAGGAAAAGATCAAGAAGTAGTCACAGGACAGGAAGCCACTCCCAAAAGAGATAAGGTGGGAGTTACAACCTATTGCCAAAACAATACACATTCCTTCTGGCCAGAAGCCCCTTGGCCAGCCCTTATGGGTGGTGGGAGAGCCATCTATGGACACTACAGATTATATAATATAACTATTTTTAAATGTTACTTTAGTGTTAAATTAGTAGGTATTAGAACTTTGAAATTAGTGTCAATCATGGAATTTTGAAAGCATATATATGGTTTATAGTCCTAAGAAAACCAAATAATTTAACCACAGAGAACCCAATCAACCCTATGAATAATATTGCAGCATTATTTGGGAACAAATCCCAACTTCCCATTGACACTCTAATTTGGTTCCTAACACTCATACCCCTGCTTCTCCTCTAGATAATCTTTCTTTATAGTGGATCTAAGCTAACATCTGCTTCTTGGTTGCCACTGACATTTTACTACTGTGAATCCTGAGGGGGAAAAATTATATACTGAGATACACTCCTCATAGTCAACTGAGGTTTGAATTTTGTAAATAATAGAAACCTAATCCAGATTGGTGTGGCTCAGTGGGTGGGCATCATCCTGCAAACAAATGGTCACAGGTTCGTTTCCTGGTCAGGGCACATGACTGGGTTGCAGGCCAGTCCTGTTTGGGGGCATGCAAGAGGCAATTGATTGATGATTCTTTCACATATCAATGCTTCTTTCTCTCTCTCCTGCACTTCCCCCTTTTCTAAAAATAAATAAATAAGTAAAATAAAATAGAAATCATCTCCTGGCCATTTCCTGACAGGGGTTTTTCACAAACTTTATACCAGAAAGGACCTTAGATTTAATTCTCAACTTCTCTCACTATGGCCTGCTTATTTATGCAGTCTGAGTGAACTATTATAAAGGAGTGCCTGGTTTTCTCTTCGTACCAATAGACTGAGACCTGCCATTCCAATCAGAACTATTCCATAATGCCCAATCAGGATGCAAAATGCCAATCAATTAAGAAGGCATGATTCAGACCAATCATTAGTGTATTTGGAAACCTCATTTACATAAAACAGACTTAGCTGGGGACTTGGGTGGACATTTTCCCTATCAAAGGTGGTCTTCCTTTTGTCTTGGCAGAGCACAGTTTAGTTTGCTACTTAAATCTGTGTCTTCTGGGCTGGAGTTACATTTGTTCAAATAGATGCTTTTTATTTTTTGCAGTATAAAATTGATATTCATTTATACCACTACTTACCCTCCTGCTGATGATGACAGGATTTGTCCCGCTACAGGAACATTACTTTGCTTCTTCTGCTAAGATTCAGAACTATGCATTTTCTACCTCTTACTTTCGTGTCTGTAGCACCTTAGAATTTGGGAAAAATTATCTGCTCTAATGTTCCAGAATGAGTTGCATTTGTTTGGGCTGCCTATTATTCAGGGTAGTTCCTTCCTTCTTTGCTAGCCTTCTGAGAGACTGAACAATTGTGTTCTCCTTTGCTTGTATTAATCCCCATGTTTCTGGAAAAAATGAACTTGGTGCCATTTGTTGCAAACATCTGTCAATGTAAGCATTACCAAACATATAGGGGATTCTTATAAAAATTAGAGTCAATGAAAAGATCTCAACAGACCAAGATAAATGCTTCAAAGAAATGACAATTTGCAGCTTCTTTTATGAGTTTAAACTTAAGGAAGGAAAGTAACAAAGATTATATGAAAGTTGGACAAAGCAAAGAGGGGTCTAAAATGAGGCATTTCAAGGGTATGCTAACTTCAAAGCACAGAAACAATGGACAGAGCTTGCTCTAAGAAATAAGCTTTTTACTAAAGAAGTTATGTGCCTGGGGCATCATTACCCACCAGGACCTGCCCAGTTAGGAATTCATGATCAAATCACCCTGTAAGGTTACTTTCCGTGGAACTCCATTTTCATGCATAGGTCTTAGGTGCGGGTGCAAATAAGCCTGCTGGTAAAGACCAGAAGAATTTGCCGTCTCAAAATATGACTCTTTGGCATAAAGATTATCTTGAGCTGCTTATTTTTAAGAAATGGAAGTAAAGCTCTGCAAATTAAGTAGAAGTTACAATTGTGTAGGGTATATTTACACTTAAAAGGAAAATCTCCATTTGTAAAGACATCTTCTCTGACCTAAGAGGGGAATGATGGAATCTCTAGTAACTCCTATCAATGGAAAAGACAAGGACTTAAATCTGCATAACGACCATGCCCTTATTTACTTTTTTTTTCCTGTAAACTTTTGGTAAATGGCTTTTCACCACCCCAACATCTTTCTTTTGTCTATAGCTGGAGATAATATTCAAGGTGGTAACTTGAGCCATTTCTAGGAGTTACTCAGCATTGCTGGTGATCTTCCGTATGTACAGCAAGTACCTGTGTTATTAAAGTTTGGTTTGTATTTCCCCATTTAATCTTTCTGCTCTTATCGAGGAGTCTCAGCCAAGAACCTGAAAGATTACAGTGACAATTATTTTTCCCATTCTACAGTGTCATGAGCCCTGAAATGAGCACGTTGATTAATACTATGCTTTCCATTTTCCAGCCCCTGTCTATTTGCCACTCTCTCTAATGAGACTGACATGTTTCTTACCTCATAAAAATTTAGTCTATACAACAATCTTTTCATTTAATATAATTTTATTTCTTTCTTGAGAAACACTGAACAAGGGCCATTTTTTCTCTTTTTTTGTGAATCTACATTTATATGGTTATTATTTTAGGTATGAATTTATAAGGAAGGGATTTGTTGGATGTGTTCTCTGGTAAATCATTAAGTAGATTTGGTGACATATGCAAATAAACTACACTTGCATAGTTATAGCTCAATATACATTATCAAAATGATCAATTTATCCAAGTTGCTTTTTTTTAACAGCATATAACAGGGTGCAGAGTAAGGGTCCTCTGAAAATAGGAGAAAACCCTCACAAACTTTGGTTAGGGGAAGGAGGAAGTGGATGATATGGCATTTAAGATACTTTGCATAACAATGGCAAATTAATATCCCTGCCTGTCTTGAAGGGGAGAGGTCTGCTGCCCAGGGCAAGAGGCATACATGATTTTAACAGTGTATAGTGAGTTGTGACATGGCCAGGGAAGGTGGATGCCCACTCCAAAC